>MUZC01004493.1:355412-430026 GCA_002072015.1 Radix auricularia | reverse complement strand
AAAAAAAAAAAAATAAATAAATAATTTTAAAGAAAAATAAATAAAATAAAATAAACCAACTTAATTTCTATTTGAAAATAAGTATATTTCAAATCACTTTTTTTTGTCATTTAAGTATTTATTTAGTACAGTGAAGTTATGCAAAACGACATTAAATAAATTGTAAGCCAATGCTTTGCAAAATTTTTCGTATCAGACGACCGGCAAGAATTTTTCCTTTTCACCAGATACAGGTGCATTCTTTTCCAGTTTTGATGTGATTTTCACTGTACTGATTTGATAGCAAAATGAGCCCCTTCATGGATTTAAGCCCTATAAGATTAAGTATGAATTCGACTTGTTTTATATATTTATTTATTTTTAAAAATCCACTAGATATATTAAAATACGTCATGTGTACGTGTACGCTTGGAACATATGCCCACTATAGAACCGGTTCCTTCCAGAAAATGTATTTGCTAATTTTCATACCTTGATAACTTACGCCAATTGGCGTCTGATGGCCTATCGATCGGCACTTTGAGAAGCACTGATTAAAAAAAGTCATGAAATAAATTATTAGAGACCAAATATTTCAGTGGACGTTTTATTTAAAGTCATATTTCTTCACCCCCCCCCCTTCGTCACACAAGTGTGACTTCTCCCCCCGTTTTGGTGCGTGACGTCATTTATGGACGGCTCCATTTGTGTCTTGGGCCATGACGTTTGTCTTTTTCAAGCTGATTTGCAGACCAAGCTTGGCACGAGTTTTTGCTAACCAGTTTCTGTGTGTGCTCTCGGTGCCACATCATCCGCAAAGAGAAGCTCACGAATTAGGACATCTGTCGTTTTGGTTTTGGCTCGTAGGCGAACAGTGTTGAAAAGTCCTCTATCAGCTATGGTGTGTAACCATATTCCATCACAGCTATCCTTGAATATGTATCGTAGCAGTTCAGGACTTTTTTGGATACTTTGGATCCCACCGCAGCTAAGTTTCTTCATTTTATTTATTATTTTTATTTTCGTTTTATTTGTGTATTGTATGTTCGTTGAAAAAGGCTCTTTGCCGAAACGTTCGCTGTCTTGTTACGTCCGGTCAGGCTAACCCTTACCTTGTTTACGTCTTTTCCATTTAATTTTTTTATAAGCCTGATTGCAGTCCTACCCCTAATTTTGTTTACTACAGTTCAGATAAGAATATTGCGAACAGTATTGGTGTGAGTACACAACCTTGCTTAACTCCGCTGCAGACTGGAAAGGCTTCTGACATAGCTCCATCGAACTGCACTGTGCCTTGCATATTTTCATGGAACTGCCTTATGATGGCGAGTAGGTGTGTGGGACAAAATTTTTTTTTTGCAGGATTTAGAATAGCATGTTGCGACTGACTAAATCAAATGCTTTCGTAAGATCAACAAAGGCCATATATAGTGGCCAATATAATATAGTCTATATTAGAGTCTAATATTATACAGCAACAGTACGAATTGTACGTTTGGGCACGTTTCGTTAATTTTCGAAATTTAGGTGCTTCACAATTTAAACATTTTGATAAATCAAACTTTTTAAAAAGTGATAAATATCTGTTTATGTATTTATGAATTTGCCTAAATTTAAAAATTAAAAATCTAATATTAAAAACTTATTTTTTAATGGCTAAAAAAGACTCAATAAACATTTCGGGTACATCTCTTATTTCGGTAAATTGACTTATCTTCACCCACTTCCTAGTAAAAGAAAACATAGACACTAGACACAGTTGACAATAGAATAATGCTTTAACTAGAATTTAAGCCTTTATTCGCATACTCTTGAAATCAAGTTGATGATGGTCTTGAATGTCTTTCTTTATCATCTAAATAAAGTGAATTGAATCTTTATCAGTATGAATTTGAGAATAGCAACGAGGGAGACTAAATCTGTACTAGTACTATTTTATTTTTTAAAACTTCGTAATCGTAGGACCCATTGCCATTGCGGCATTGCCCATTTCATTGAATCTTAAATTTAAATCATTCAAATTAATTATTAATTGAAAACATTGAGGCTGATTGCCGCTGAGGGATTGTGATTGCGTGATATCTAAAATCTTCATCATCATGGCTTGTTGTACTAGTCGTGATACTTTTGTCAACCCCGTGTTAAAATACATTCTATTTTTCTTCAATTTTACTTTTTGGGTAGGTAATAATACTAATACAATACTCAATACTAATACTACTTAAACTTTATTCAACTACTTACTTATTACTACACTTTTAATAACATTTTTTAGTGATTGACTGCATTGATGATTGGTCATTATTGTCATTAGTATTAGACTTGATTAGATTAATTAGACTATAGACTATAGAATCACTCATTGAACTCATTGCATTATTATTAGGCTTAGGAATTAGTAATATTAGTTGTTCAGTAATTAGTACAAATTACTTATTAGACATTGAGTGAGTCAAAGTAAAGGCAAAGGTGCATTTAACTTTAAAAAAATAATTAGAACTGTAAATTTCTTAGGGTAAGAAGGGTGGGGTGAGGAGTTAATTATACTTAATAAGTATAAGTATAAGCTCCAGATTTTCAACAATGCTAACTAACATGTTTAATTTTTTTCCTTTGAAATCAATACATATTATTACATTTAAAAAAATTGTGCTTTTAAATCACTGGCAATTCATATTTCTATATTCTATAAGTGAAAATTTTTATTCAATTTCAACATAAATATGAAGAAATTGACGATTTTTATCATTTGAGGGATCAAAGATGGTGGCTGAAGATGGCAGTCGTGTCGAGGACAGTACTCTTGCTAGATTGCAGTCACCTTCCCCTTACTATTATTTTCCACTGTTGTCTCCCTCCTCAAAATAGAAAAAAAAGAAAGAAACGGGGTAAGGGGAGGGGAAATGTCTCCCCTTATAATTATCATTTCATACACCTGAATAAAAAATAAAATAAACATCGGGGTGGAGTTTTGGGAGGTATTTCCCTCCTCAAAATAAAATAAGAAACGGGAGAGGGGGAACGCCTCTCCTTATAATTATAAGATAAGCATCTTATACAAAACTGCGGATGTAGCAGGTGATGCAATGATGCCGCGAATTTGAAATATCACTTTTTTGTTTTGTCACCAAAGCGCAAACACAGCATTAGAAATTTTTGGATAAAGATTTGCTAAATGGGAGTTGAATTTAACGCCCAGGAAAGTGATATTTTGGAAGGATATACCTGAAGAATTAGTGACAAAAGTGTATTTTTCTTGATTGTCTTCCATTGTCCGCCCCATTTCAATTTAAGTATTTTCCCTTGGTTTTGCCTGCCGACTTTATCCCTTGCATAGTAACAAAGATGGCCGCCAAAATAGACTGCGTTTCGGCCTGATCGTCAAACGATAATTTACCCAATTGTTAATATAGCAAAAATATACCATGTTGGCGAAAGTATATATTTTCACAAGGGCTCTCATTGTTCCACTCCATGTCTTAAATATACTCGTCTTCTTGGATTTCTATGCAATTAACATGGTACCTAATGCTCTTATTCACCCTTTTTTGTGTGTCTTGTTGTCAGTGACAAAGTCATTTTATCACAGACAAATTTCTGACTGGGGTGACCACTAACTTCTGCATTTGTAAAACAGTGCTTCTCAAAGTGGCGGTTCGTGGACTGGTGCCGGTCCATGGGCCATCCGCTGCTGGTCCACAGAAGTTATGAAGAAAGAACCCAAAAAAAAATCATTATCGTCCATTTTCATCCATGACTACTAGCCATTTAGAATATGGCAATTTATCAGCAAAAGCACATAAAATGAAGCAATAAAATTAAATAAATTAAATTTCATGTGTAGTTCAAACTAAACCATTTCTTAATGACTCAAATGTTCTTTAGCTATAGCTCTTGCATATTGCTCTGTTTTTCTTGGGACCCTAGTCCAGTCAAAACTAGGTCAACGTTCCACTAATTGTGATAATGGATCTACTCTCAAAAATAGAGTAACAAATTTTAAAAATTTTCCACAAATGATTAAATTTTGTTTTCATTTCAAAGCATATCTGAATATTGTTTTTAGATTGAAACATAACTTTATCAATATTTTTTGATGGTTTTAACCTTTTTTTTAAAAGTCGGTGGGGGGGTGATTAAGCCTCAGGATTTTCATTATGAGCAATTGGACTTAAGGCCTTTTACAAATGCTGTCCATTCAAAATAATACAGAAAAGTTTTACATTTATGTTAATATTGTGTGTGTTGAGCCTTCTTCTCATCCACGAGGGGCACCCACTGATCATTATTGACATCTGGGATTCCTCTAGAGGTATAGGCCACCTACAAAAGACCTCCAAGCATCCCTATCCTAGACCAAACTCTCCAAGATTTTCTAGTTATAGCCCATTGACTTGATATATGCCTCTAATTCTCGGCGCCGTGTTGCTATCTGCTCAGTGCAGGGTCTGTTGGTGAGAAAGCCAGCTTGTTGGTCACATAGTACACCCTCTTAGCTCTTATACTTAAATGGGGAGATATCAGGATCAGGCAAATATTAGGGTCAAACTATCCGGATCCGGCAAATAGTAAAAAGCCATATCCAGGCACCCCCTAATTATAATTAATAAACCCAACTATAATTTTAAAAAGTATATTACTATTAATGTGGAAACTTTCATGACTTGTATTAATTGTGAAACACATTGTAGTCCCCACTCCCCACCCTTGCAGATGAAAATTTTTTTTTTCGTCATCATCAATGGATCTCATTCATTCTTTTTTTTTTTCTCCCCCAACATTACAATTGTAAAACAACAAAGCACCACCTCAAACCCAAACTTAAGCTGAGATTTCAAGCTGGGCAATCATGAAATTGTTGATGGATCAAATGAAATAGTTCATTTAGATAAGCTTCAAGGATATTAACACCTTTTGGTAGCAAAACCTAATTGTGGTATGAGAATTCATAAAATTATGAATCATGTAACATTTTATCTGATTTTGGAGTTAGTGCTTACTGGTACTTATGTTTTCAGTGTTAAATCCTCCAGGATCAACCATGTGCATGACTGTGCATAATATTACTAATATGCCTTCCATAATGTAACAGACATGATAAGTGTAGCCTGAAATCTTTGAATCCACCTGGAGTGTAGCAGCTCGTCAGTGGAAAATCTCAGTTAGAAAGCATACTAATTGATCCAGTTAATATATTTTGTATGATTATTGTTTTTAATTGATTACTCATTGTCCACAGCTTGCTGGGCTATCTTTACTTGCCATAGGTACTTGGGCACACTTAGAAAAAGAACGATTCTCCTTCGAAGATGTTCGATCAGTCTTTGATTTCATCACTGACATCTCCATTCTGTCTGTCATCATTGGTTGCCTCATGTTTATGCTTGGATTCTGTGGATGTCTTGGAGCACTTCGAGAAAACACTTGTCTCATCAAATTAGTGAGTTTTCACAGTTATTCTCTCAAATAGTTTAATTCTTTTTGTTCTCTTTTCAACTAAAAGGATGTAAGGGTTGAATAATGATAAGATGTAGACTGGTTATAGTTTCATAGATGTTTTTGTTTTCATTGATCCATTGGAATATGATTTCTTTTTTTTTTTGGGCTGTAAAATGTTTTTAAACATTGGTCAATCATTTTTGGATTTATAACCTACTACTTGTTCTTTAACTTAATTCAAGAATTATTCTATGATACAGATTACCCCACTAAAAAGTAAACATTTTTAAAGAGTATTATGACATCCGACTTATGGAAATAGCTTTAATTAAAGGACTGATGCGTTATTACAAAATATGTGTTAATTGCATTTCAAAAAGTTATGTTTATTCTCTCTTTCTCAACAGTATTACTTTTCATTGTGTGTGATATTTTTGGGCCAAGTTGGTGGTGCTGTTTATGTTTTTCTGAAATCCAATGAGTTCAGAGAACTTTTCATTAAGACTTTAAAAGAGGAACTGATTCCACTCTATACAGAGAGGGAGGATAAGAAAATGCTGGTTGACTGGATCCAAGAAGAGGTTAGCTCTGTTCCATAATTTAAAATACAAATGTATCAAAATCAATCATGTAAATGCTTTTCATTACATATGCTTTAATTTGTGTACTTTTAACCTCTTTAGTAACTACTTCAAATTAGACATTATCTTTCTTAATTTTTCAGGCCTTAAATATCAGATTTAAAGGTCTTTTCATGCCCTCCTTCAGTTATTTATTGACATAAAATGTTTTACTTATCTATCAAAAGCACATCTCCGTTCTGGAATGTTCTTGGGCTTCCTGGAAGAAAAAAAAATCCAAATCACATCCTCCCCCCCCCTTTCCACATAATTTTGAAGAAAAAAAACATGAACCTAAGCAACACTAAGCCCACATTTTGAATTTTTCTAATCATTGTTTATATACCAATGTCACACGATCTATAACCACTCTTTGTATTGCATTAGCTATCAAGGAAGTTCAACTCTGAATTCAGTGCAGAGAACATTTGTTTTATTTTAAAATCTTTTATCATAGTCTAAAGCAGTGGTGTCACTAGGGTTGGTGTCACCCAGGGCGGTAGCTCATGGTGTCACCCCCTCACGATTTGATCCATAGAAGTCCTCCGAGTATTCCAGGGCAAAATAACGGGAAAATATAGGACTTTACATTTTGGTGTCGCCCGTCTGATGGTGTCACCCGAGGCGGCCCGCCCCCACCGCACCCCCCTAGTGACGCCACTTGTTTAAAGTGAGGATCTTGTATTTATATCAAAATAAAATAATTGTATCTTCATGTTTCTTGTTACTAACTTTAGATAAGAGATAAGTGACATTGTTTTTGGTATTTGATCATAAACATTTGTTGCACTTAATCTAAAAGGTTAGAACAGCATTTATTATTTTTAAAAACTTTGTTTATGTAATTAATTCTATCTCATGCATGGATATATAATGTATCTGCCTAAAATGAAGTAACATGTTTTTTTTTTCTTTTTCTTTTTTTTAATATTTCTTTTGTTGAATTTATCTAAACTACTCAAGTATCACCATATTTTAAATAAAACTTGTTGATTTAATCCATAAATAAAATGCAAGCCTAGATGATGACACATTTTTACTTTAAAAGTTATTCAATATGAGAATGTAGACTTTAAAATAGAATTGAAGCTTATCTCTTAAGTAATTTTTTTTTGCAGCTGGGTTGCTGTGGTATGTCACACGATGGCTACAAGGATTGGAATAACAATGAATATTACAACTGCTCTAAAGAGAACAAGAGCCCACTAGCATGTGCTGTGCCACATTCGTGTTGTGCCAAGCAAGACACTATCAATGTAAGCAGTTGGCATTACATCTAAATATCTACCAGGGTTCCAACAAAGTCGGAAAATCAGGAAAAATTCTGGAATTTTAAAAATTAATTTTCCCGGTCTTGAAAGTCTGGAAATAGTCTGGAAATCTTTAGACTAGTCAACAAATTTAAAAAAAAAAAATATATAAATTAAAATTAAAAAATAACCAAAGTAAAAGGCTTTGAATCGATCATGTCATGTTTGATTACATATAATAGTTACAAGTTTTATGTTTGATTACTTTTAATAGTTACAAGTTTTATTTTTGATTACTTTTAATAGTTACAAGTTTTATGTTTGATTACTTTTAATAGTTACAAGTTTTAATTGTCCGTGCATGTGTTAAAATTCTTGTTTCTTTTGCTTTACTTCGTTCTGAAACATGTTTTCGTCAACCAATGGAGTATGCTCGACTATTTTGGAATTTGTTCTTTGCAATTTAAAAATCAAGATTTTTATTGATTTAAATTCTCCTGCATCCTTTGTGGTAAGTTTATTTTGATATGTCAAATAGTTAATGTTAACTAATTACATAAAGACTATGACTATTTAATATTTCAGACTCATGACAAAGCGAACTTCTTCCTATTAAATTAATTAATCTTAATAGACATTTACAACAAAATTATGAACTCCCTTTGAACCTTCAACTTTGGCTCATGACTAATTAATTTAAGCCTGACCAATGGTTAAATAGTTTTAGCACACGGTCACATCTAATGAATGAAGCTATTGAAGACATTGACTTTATAG
Source organism: Radix auricularia (assembly GCA_002072015.1). Classification (NCBI taxonomy): domain Eukaryota; kingdom Metazoa; phylum Mollusca; class Gastropoda; family Lymnaeidae; genus Radix; species Radix auricularia. The sequence continues at coordinate 421,961 of MUZC01004493.1, read as the reverse complement.
TAGCAGAAGTAAAAAGTGGTTCAGTGAATGAATGCCAACGGTTGCCAAGGACAACTAGTTTGTACACGGTACATAATGAAATTTTATTCTAACTCTGCATGGAATTGAACTGCTTCAGAATGGTCAGTGCTTGTGAAAATTATAAATAAAAAAATTCTGACATGTCCTAGCTTAATAAAAATTGGCACACACGATGAAACTCCCCAAGATTTAATATGAAAGACATAGACTTTGAATTTCTGCAAAAAAGTATTGTGGTGTTAAAAGGAATAATTGGAATTAAAGAATTTATATTCTTAAATTATATACTTAAGCATTTCTTATAATAATTTTTAAAAATTATAATTTTTTAAAGTTATTTAATTAATCGGTAATTAAAGGCAACGTCAAATGATGAGCCGATCCTTGGCCTTTGGCTGGCCTGGTTTTAGTAAAAAAACAAGTTATAAATTCCTTTGCGTCTATAATTTACTATAAATAATGATCTTGAGAAATATATGTATGCGCCTAATACTAGTAATTGTTCAAATTGACTGCTAAATATATAGATAGTGAAAAAAAAGATGCTAATTATTTAGGTTGTCACAAAATTTACACTTTTTACTAAATTAAAATTTTTCAGAAATCTTCAACTTTGCCTAACTGAAGTAACTGCGAAGGGAAAGTCTGCACTTTTGTCCCACAGATCATGAAAGGAAAGAAATACACTGATAAGATTAAAGAGGCTCAGTCAGCAAAAATAAATAAATATTTTATGCAAATCAAGAGGATAATTTTGCTGCAAAAAATACATCTTTCCAGGAGAAACTAATTGATAAAGCAACATGTTCAAACATACAGCCAGTAATAGTCAATATTGTGTCCACAAATGATACATTGAATGCAGATCTCTTATGGGAGCTAGGTGCATTTGTACCAATTATTCATTTAATTAGCAATCCAATGTGGGGCAGATTTTTCAAAAGATGTTTCCAACATGTACATGGGCCAAAACAATAAGCATTGGATAAACAAAGATGACTTATATGACATGTCTTGGGCTTGCCCTATGTTTTTCATCTCTGTTGGAAAAATTAACTAAGGATCCGCCCTATGTATTGATGTTTGATGAAACATTGAATAAAGACCTAAAAAAAACATTACATATCATAATTACATGTATATAATCCGAATTTGTTATTTAAATAAGTAATATCTGTTTGTTTTTAAATATTTGTTTTTAAATACTGCGACATCACGGTTTTTAGTCTTGAATTTTTCTGTTATAGTCTTGAAATAGTCTGGAAATAGTCTTGAATTTTTTTGCTGAAAAAAGTGGGTACCTTGATCTACGTTTTATTTTATATGGTGTTAAATCTTTTGTAGTGTTTAAGGTGAATGGCAAAAAACAGCTATTACAATGGAACATTAACTTTTAGGAAATGAATTGACGTGAACAAAGGAATAATGAAAAAAGTCATTTTTAGAATCATAGAAATCAAGTTTGGCTGCTTTTTGTGCTTGAACAATTATTTTGGAAATGTTCCGGTGACCATTGATTTATGTACATAAAAATAAAGCTTTTAGTAATATAGAAGAAAACAGTGCCAGAGTTTTCAGTAATCTATAGATGCCAACATGTATAGCTTTTAGACTATGATTTAGAAAACTGTGAAAATAGGCTGAAGCACGATTGAAGTGGTTAACAGAGAGTTGAATTCCTATTTCTATGTTTGAAATAATCAGGTCAAAGTTTGAGATTGGAAAGCTATCTAAATTTATAAATTGAGCTCGGATTCCATGGCACTATCCATTTCTGCAGTATTGTTTGATAGTAAATACTTTGATTCCATGGCATTAGCCATTTGTACAGTATTGTTTGATTCCATGGCATTATCCATTTCGACAGTATTGTTTGATTCCATGGCATTATCCATTTCGACAGTATTGTTTGATTCCATGGCATTATCCATTTCTACAGTATTGTTTGATTCCATGGCATTAGCCATTTCTACAGCATTTTTTGATAGTAAATACTTTGACTTTCTCCTGCATTATAGTAAAAAAAATATACAGCAGAAAGCATGAATAAGTTTGTCATGACTGTTGGAGTTTTTTTTCTCCATTTATTGATTTAAAACAGCGGGAATTAATGATAGCCTACTAAAGCTTACATTCTCAACAGTTAGACCTGCCTAATTCCATATCAAATGTAATGGAATTAAAAATTTAACATATTTCTTTTCAAAACTGCCATTGTCAGTTTAAAAAAGCTTAAAACTTAATCTTTAAAAATGTTTAATTTAATAAAAGAGTTTTTTTCAATTAAATTTTAAATATGCGGAACTTCTTGCATAATGAAGAAGAGATCATCTCCTGAATTTAGGCCTATATTATAAAGATTAACAGGTTTCCATGTATTTAAAACATTGAACATGATTAAATGTTGAAAAGGTAATCAATAAAATTTTTTAGAACATTCCCTTTTTTATTTATGGTTTGTGTTGTCAAAATTTTTAGCGCATTTTCTAGAAGTCGAATGCGCTATTGCACCCGTTTTGGCCGTCCGTCCGTCTGTCATCACCCTTGATCTCAGCATCCATAAGTCCTAGACCCATGAGGTATATATGTTTTTTGTATGTCCTGACCTGCCATTTGTGCATCAACACTCAGTTACTCGATCCGTTAAAAAACCGCGTTAAAACTACCAAAAAATATTTCGAATCGAGAGGTAACACTAGCACAGGGAACGGCCGCCATTGCCGGAAGTCGAATACATAGTTTTTCAAGCATTGAAGAGTGGTGCGAAAGAGTGCAAAAAAATTAGTTTTTTTTTTAGTTGACGTCATTAGAATATGTGTAAAAGTTTAGAGAGTTTTACGTCATCATTTGTGGTGACTTGTAGTTAGATTAAAGAGAAAATACAAAATTTTAAAATGTAAAGAAATGACTTTTAAATTTTAAAAAATGTCAGGTATATTCATTACACAAGAAAATTCATAAAAATATGTCTAAAATCTAAACACAATTACTGATAACTACATAATTCTGATATCTAACATAAGTACTGATACATAATACGAAAATGCGCTAACACGTCCTGAATTCCAATAGGGACCAGGCTTAACATGATTTTTTTATTACAGAATTCAATTTCAATAGTTCATTATTTATGTCCTTGGGATCATTTACCTTGAATTAGTTTAACTAAATAATGTTTCACTGAGATGCCAGAAGTAAAATGTGAGTTAGTTAATATTACTGAAAGCTGAAAATAATAAAAAATGAAAATCGCTCATTACAAGTTATATTACTCTACTATTTCATGAATGACCCCAAAGAAACACTATTTAGTATCACAGGTTATGAGTTGGGAACCTCTGATTTGAACCCTGTAACTGGAGACAGGTGCTATCATCTCAGCAGTCATGTGACGTACAACTGATAACCTTAACCCTAACCTTAACCCTAACACTTATAGAATAATTTGTATTCTGGAAACTAAATATATCCGACTTCTAATTCCTCAGGATGGAGTCCCCAACATTCTGTGTGGAGCCAATTCTTTGAGTGACAAGGTTTGTTGAAAGAAATATTATTGTGTTCACTTTATTTGTTTTATACACCTTATCAATATTACATTTACTTTCTTGAACAACATTTTTAAAAAGTTTTTTTTTTTTAAAAATGGATTTATATTTTAAAGTTAAAATTATTAATTTTGTATTATTAAAATAATTTTTTTAAAAGTTGTAAAACCAAATGTTTTAATTTATGTCCATACAGTACTGCTGTAATGTGATTTATTTTTATACAAATAAATGAGCACTTTGTTTTCATGGATTTTAGTATCAAGGGGGAAATAACATCTACCAAGTGGGCTGTGTCTCAGCAGTGATGTTAGTAGTAGAAAATAACCTGCCAAAGGTTGGAGGGATCATCATAGGTTTTGCCATCCCTCAGGTTTGTACACTTTTTGAATTTCATCTTTGAGTTAACATTGATTATTTCAGATGAGTGGGTTTATTTATAATAATAATAATAATATGATAATTTATATAGCCCTGTATCCCAGCTAGGAGCCGGGCTCACAGCGCTTCACATGGACATAACAAATACATAATATTAATTAAAGAAACATTAATAGAAGTTCAAGAAAAGATTACTCTGTCAGGGGAGTGATCTGGTTGTTGTTGGTTTGAATAAAGTATAAGGTTTTAAACTGCAGCAACTAGATCCACTGTTGATTCATAAAATAAAAATGTCTATTTTAAAAACAAGATTTATATTAATAAAACAAACCAGAAAAAAAATGAGTGCATCCAAAATATTAGTTGCAAATTGTAGAACACTACAGACATGACTTCATAGGTAACAATTGATTTTAGTTCATGGGTAACATTGACACTGACCTTTTTTCATGGGTAACATTGACACTGACCTTTTTTCATGGGTAACATTGACACTGACCTTTTTTCATGGGAAACAAAAGACACTGACCTTAGTTCATGGAAAACATTAGAAACACTGACAAAATATAAATTGTAGATACAGATTAAATGTAGCCACTCAATCAGGAGAAAGTAAACCCATTGATCATGTCCATAAGTTACTGGGAACAACAGAATCAATTCTAATCCATCTAGCCTCCAAGTTGTGTATTTTGATTGATACATTGCTATAAATAAATACAATGAAAATGTTTACATATAAGAAATGTCCTTGCATTTATCCATTGGCATTCTTTCAAAATGCCCGCTACTGTTTTTAAAATGCTATAAAATTTTAATTTATTCAGGATAGAAGGTCAGCTGTCGCTTCAAATTTTAGCATTAAATCTTTTGCTATTCATAATAATTGTCTTAATTCTCAATAGTTTTGATTTGATAATGATGATGGAATGTTTGTCATGAGAGCACTTAATGACTATGATTTAATTGTCATTAATGATTCTCTCATTATTAAAGATTTTAGGGATAGTTCTATCACGAACGCTTGACGGGCAGATAACTGACCAACTGGCAAGATGGAGACGTTTCAATCAACGCTGAGGAAATCAAAATCAAGTTTGTTTCTTCTTGGTATTCATGCTCAAATATTTCTCTGAAATAAGTCTATGAAAACGTAATTATCCAATGAGAGTCTATTTGTGTACTAATCATGCTAAAATATTTCTCTGAAATATGTCTATGGAAACCTGATTATCCAATGAGAGTCTAATTGTGTACTGATCATGTTCAAACTTTCTAGTCATATTAGTTAACTTTACATTTCATGTCTTTATAAACCCTTTTTGAAAGAACATGCTTTTCTGTAGTTAGTTTTATTATTTGTGTATAAATATTACTAAGGATTACTTTATAAAATAAATGATCAATATCTAATATTTTAACCCTTTGGAGAGAGAGCGTTTTTGGCTTACCTGCGCCAAAAAGACGAGGCCTTTTTTCATACCTCGCAAAAAAGATTATACAAAATATACCAATAACTTTCCATTTTATCGATATGTATTCTTGTAGGAAAATAAATGAACTAATATAACCTCCACAGTGTTGCAAATGATGCAATCTAATTTGCTTAATTTATGTATGAAAAGTAATTTTTAAAAAATGTTAAAACATTATAAATCATTTGGATGAGCCAGATGTGCTGCTACTATTATAGTAATTGTAGTCTCTGATTTTGTCAGCAGTAATCTTAAATCACTGCCATTGACTATTGGCAATCTGTTTCTTTGTTCGTTAAATAAATTGTTTACTGCACTGACTCCACTACATAGGATGGAGGCAATGAATTTAAAAACTTTTGAACTTGTTGTTACTTCCATCAGTTCTTCTAGTAACTGGGGCGATTATTCTGTGTTTGCACTTGAAAGTTATCAGAAAGTCCATCGGGTATTTTCATCTGTATAATATCAAATTGTTGATTAAAATCTGAATGGAGAGCATCAAAGGGCAACAATAAAATGAGAGCATCAAAGGGCAACAGTAAGAAAGTAGGATCCTCTTTATCAAGTTGAGAACCCCTGATCCTAAAGCAAGGATTCAGAACACTATCTTCTTCATAAAACTGTTGCTGAAATGATTTGGGAGCAAATGATAATAGGTTGGTGACTAATTTCCAGTATCTACATATTACTTTCTAAATCTACCTTTCAACATTTGGAATACATTATCTCCCTCACTTTCCTGGTTGTTTTCATCACTTTCAGTGTCAGATTCACTAGAAACCATCGAGAAATTAGAATCACTGAAAATATTTTCCTCATTTTACAATCAGACATTTTGGAATTTTATGTTTTCTCATTTAATACAAACAAAAAATTATTTTCACAAAATACATGCAGAAAAATCCATGAGTACAGGCTGTTATTTTAACAACAAGTAGTACAAGAAATAAATGAAGCAGTCAGATTACTTGGTACACAAATTATCACTGCCGATCCCACGCCTTTTGTCTTTTTCCGCCAACCTACCTCAGGCAATAGATCGGCCGTGTTGTCTCCAAAGGGATAATGACTCTTTAAAAAAGCCAGCCATGACTTATTGCCTACAGGGTGTAGAGGATCAATTATTTGTGAAGTAGCTATCAATATTTACTGATGGCTTGTAAGATTAATGTAACAAAAAAGTCAATGGTTCGTTGTAATGTACAATTCTCTGGGTAAAATGTCCAAGACAAATTATTTTGGTTATTTCTTAAATGTTTTTTTTTAATTATTGAAAACATTCATGTATCTTGTGAAATATTTTATTCTTTTAAAACAATCGTGAGCCTCATGAAGTCAAATCACACGATGAAAACCTCATTAATTATACATGAAACAAAATTGAAATATTTGTAGAAAAAAAAACTTTTCTTAAACATAAATAATATAATAGTCCAAGTCACTGGATCTGTAACGCTGAGGAGCGATGTACGACAGTCTACAGCAGTTAGTTTAGTTGAAAAATCGTGTGTTGATGAGCGCTGTAAAAATATTTAATATGATGACGTCATTGTTTGGTGTGCATCGGTGCGCACAACTTTATTGACCCAGCTAATCTTATCAAATGTCGAAATCATCAGCTCTAAAGAGCATCATGTAAAAATGTCACTTTGGAAACATGTACATATTTGTATATCATAGTTCTATGATTGTATGACATATCTATGAAGGCCTGTCTGCTGACACACTTTTACTGAGTTATCCCAGAACCTAGTCATCAACATCCTTTATCTGAAGCTGTACTTGCTTCCGCTTTAGATAACACAATGTCATCTTTTAGATAACCCAATGTCATATTTTAGATAACACAATGTCATCTTTTAGATAACACAATGTCATCTTTTAGATAGCACAATGTCATCTTTTAGATAACACAATGTCATCTTTTAGATAACACAATGTCATCTTTTAGATAACACAATGTCATCTTTTAGATAACCCAATGTCATCTTTTAGATAACACAATGTCATCTTTTAGATAACACAATGTCATCTTTAAACACTTTCCTTCTGTCAGAGAATGCAATTGTGTTTTCTATATATTGTCAGACTGGACAGTTTTATATTGTAACACTTGAAAATGTTGTCACTGCTGCTCAAGTTGAGCATTTATTGCTCTTTACTTGTTTCTTTTCCATCTTTTACATTCAATCAACAAAAACTTCCTACCTACATTCAATCAACAACTTCCTACCTACATTCAATCAACAAAAACTTCCTACCTACATTCAATCAACAACTTCCTACCTACATTCAATCAACAAAATCTTCCTACCTACATTCAATCAACAAAAACTTCCTACCTACATTCAATCAACAAAAACTTCTTACCTACATTCAATCAACAAAAACTTCCTACCTACATTCAATCAACAACTTCCTACCTACATTCAATCAACAAAAACTTCCTACCTACGTTCAATCAACAACTTCCTACCTACATTCAATCAACAAAAACTTCCTACCTACATTCAATCAACAACTTCCTACCTACATTCAATCAACAACTTCCTACCTACATTCAATCAACAACTTCCTACCTACAACTATGTCAAGCCACCCAAACTTTGAATAGTTGAACAAATACATGAGAAAATTCAATTTCACTAAAGGGGAGAGCTCTCAGACCCTTAAGATCCCTTGCTGGCTTTGGGAGAGTGCTGATTAATGTGTCAGGCTACACAAGCTCTAACAGTGCTGTCCTAAATACCACTGTCATTGACTCTGACAGTGCTGTCCCAAATACCACTGTCATTGACTCTGACAGTGCTGTCCCAAATACCACTGTCATTGACTCTGACAGTGCTGTCCTAAATACCACTGTCATTGACTCTGATGGCGGACTTAAAATTCTATCCCAATAGCTAGAAATCATGAATTTTATCAAATCATTCAACTCATCAAAAATGGATTAAATCATAAGTCATTAACACATTCTGATTTTATTATTATTGTTAGAATGTGTTCATGTGAAGTAAAACTTAAATGATCCTTTATGCAAATTTATTTGTATATTTTACTTGCATGTTATTATTCCTATGATTTAAATATATCATAAACTTTATTTTAAGGAAAATTTTAATTGCAGCACAACTCAGCCATTTTGCCTTGAACATTTCCTACATAAGTGCAGCTTTAAATAATTGAAAAACTTGATTACATTCATTTGATTTGTTTCAAGAGTATTTTGTATGCAAATAATTTAAATCTGTATTAAATAAAATCCTGAAAGGAAAATATGCTCCGTTATTCATTATTTTTTTATTATCAGCAAATATTGTTTGCTAGAATTCAGAGCAAAGTCAGAGCACTGTCCAATATATTCATTTGTCTGAAGTTATCAGAATGTATAGGTTTTCAAATATTTCTATGCAAAACTGGAGCCCATAGATACACAAACAAACTTTTTTTATGGGCCTTAAGGGTTATATAGCTTGTTAGTAAATTGTTGTTTTTATTATATTTATTGGGTTCAAAGTATAATTAATTATTTGGTTAACACTTTATATCTGTATTGTAACTCAATATAATTAATTTTTTGGTTAACAATTTATATCTGTATTGTGAATGTGTGAGAATCAATAGAAGTATTGAGTTCCAATTCAATATAATTATTTGGTTCTAACTCAATGAAATTATTGGTTTAACTCAATATGATTGTTAGGTTCTAAACAATGTTCTATTAATTACAAAATAATAATATTGATTAAAAAACAATAATTAATTAATATGTAACAATGCCTAATTAAATGTAATCCAAAATTTGTTTAATTCAAAGTCTTGTCAACTTGTAAAAGACAAACATATTAATTGCTTATATTTTGTCATTGAGTTTGTAGATTTCATTTCTCAAATATTTTCTTTTCTTTTGTCAATGTGAGAAGTAAAGGCTAGCAGTATCTGTTAGATTTTCAAATGAACTCTTCACTTTAGTAAATGCAAATAAACTTAATACCATCACCTTCTATTAAAGTCATGAACACATTGTACTGCTCTCAACAAAATTTAAGACAATATTGTGGTGTAGTATATTTTGTTATATTTCAGCTTACATAAAAGAGAAGACCTTGTTGGATTTTATTTCCTCTTTTCCTCTGAGTTTTCTTCAGTGTATTTATTGAGTTGTGAGGAACTGAGATTCTGGAACTCAAATTCAATCCTCGAACTCAAATTCAATCCTCGAACTCAAATTCAATCCTCAAGCAAGAAGAAACAGATTTTGGAAACAATCATTTCTTGAAGAAAAGATATCACAAAAAAAAGTTGATTTGTAATTCATGTTATAAACCTGGGTGGTAAATGACACCACAAAAAATAGTTGATTTATGACGTGTTTTATAAACACGTGGTAGAAGACACCATAAAAGTAGTTGATGTATGACGTGTTTTATAAACACCGGTGGTTGATGGCACCACAACACTAGACTTGCCATAAAGATTTGTGCCTTGAAAATGTCCAGCTTTTACTTAACAACAATCAGTATTGCAAACCTTCTTTTTAATATACTTGATGTTTTTGTGTTCATGTCTGACCTATGGGATATGCATCTTTAAATAACATTTTTTTATTTTTTTTTGTAAACCAATCTTCAGTTTAGTAAGTTTTGTTAAAAAATGTGGAATGAAAATTATTACGCCCTCAATCCATTTCACGATTTTTTAAAAATGTTTGATGATGCATCATACAACAAGGACTGTGTTGTTGTTGTTTATATTGATGTGCTGCAATGAAGACTTCTATATGTCTTATGTCACTTTGTCAAGAGTATGGGTCTCTATGCTTTTATAGTATGATTTAACTGCCACTCTGCATGTAGATGGTGGCTGTTTTTATCTTGAGCCTGGCTTTATTATTCTATTTGTTATTGTATAAATACTAAATGTTTCAGGACAGTTTGAATGTCAAAAATCCTCCCATTTTTATAATTTATTTTGTATTTGTTAACATTTTAACTTCAATGAAGTTTTTACTAGTGTATTTTACAATAACTTTATAATAAATTCTCAAAGAGCATTTTAGCAGCATTCCATCTCTATCTAATTAAAAGTAAATATTTTATTAACATATTGAGCACATCTGTTTCATTGTCAAGTTTTAATGTACAATTTGCAGAGGACTATAATTATAAACAACTTATGTGCAAATGAAAATCACAAAGTAAACAAGTTCATTTTTATTTTTGATGCACATAGAAATAGAATGTCTGACAAGAGTTGAGCTAAAGGGAGTTAACTTGATGTACTAATATTGATATCAATTAGAATGTCTGCGATGAGTTGAGCTAAAGGGAGTTAACTTGATGTACTAATATTGATATCAATTAGAATGTCTGCAATGAGTTGAGCTAAAGTGAGTTAACTTGATGCATGTACTAATATTGATATCAATTAGAATGTCTGCAATGAGTTGAGCTAAAGGGAGTTAACTTGATGTACTAACTATTGATATTGTAACTTGACCATTATAATACCATTTTTTGCCATTCATTTCCATTGACTCATTATTACTTGTTGTAACCAGTGGATCAACTATCTCATTATGCTTGTAACTTCGCTCCATTGACTGCACTTTTGCTACATAAAACTTAAAATGCAGTGTATGTTGTGGAGTACAGTTACAGGTGGGACTGCCTGGTAGGAGGGGTGTATTGTATTACAGGTGGGACTGCCTGGTAGGGGGTGTATTGTATTAAATGTGGGACTGCCTGATAGGAGGGGTGTATTGTATTACAGGTGGGACTGCCTGGTAGGAGGGGTGTATTGTATTACAGGTGGGACTGCCTGATAGGAGGGGTGTATTGTATTACAGGTGGGACTGCCTGATAGGAGGGGTGTATTGTATTAAAGGTGGGACTGCCTGGTAGGAGGGGTGTATTGCATTAAAGGTGGGACTGCCTGGTAGGAGAGGTGTATTGTATTACATGTGGGACTGCCTGGTAGGAGGGGTGTATTGTATTACAGGTGGGACTGCTTGGTAGGATGGGTGTATTGTATTACAGGTGGGACTGCGTGGTAGGGGGTTTTTGTATTACAGGTGGGGCTGCCTGGTAGGGGGGTGTTTTGTGTTACAGGTGTGACTGCCTGACAGGGGGGTGTATTGTGTTAAAGGTGGGACTGCGTGGTAGGGGGGTGTTTTGTGTTACAGGTGTGACAAGGTTGGGTAATGATTATTAGGCATGTCACTGATGTTAGTAGTGGTGTCAAACGGCAGGACTAAGATCTTTAACTAACAGACACACAATTTTAACACCATAATTTCAACTCCATATCTATGTGCCCATTAAATAATTCCACTTTACATTGGATTCTGTGGCAAGCTCTGTCTTTTGAAACAAAAAGTATGATTGTTTTTTGTTGAAGATTCTCACACAAAATAAAACCAAAGACGTTTAGAAACCTATGTCAACACTATCTATTTTTAAATTATTCTAATCCATGTCTACATCTATTATTAACTTGTCTTTTACTTAAACTCAGTTTTTTGTTAATTGACAAGAACAAATCCATGGGTAGATATTTCAAGTGTCCTGAGTTAGTGTAAGTTAGGGATTATTACACTGCATTTAGTTGCAAAAATCCGTGGACATGAATGCCCGATCCATAACTTCCAAATCCATGAATCCTGGATCCATAACTTCCAAATCCAAGACTCTCTTATACAACACTCCCCAATCAATGACTCCCCAATCCAATACTAATCCCAAATCCATGACTACTCCCCAATCCATGACTCCTTCCCAATCCATGACTCCTCCCCAATCTATACTCCCCAATCCATGACTCATCCCCAATCTATACTCCCCAATCCATGACTCCTCCCCAATCCATGACTACTCCCCAATCCATTTCTCCTCCTCAATCCACGACTCCTTCCCAATCCACGACTCCTTCCCAATCCACGACTCCTTCCCAATCCATGACTCCTCCCCAACCCGTGACTACTCCCCAATTCATGGCTCCTCCCCAATCCATGACTCCAACTCAATCCACAACTCCTTCCCAACCCATGACTCCTCCCCAATCTATACTCCCCAATCCATGACTCCTCCCCAATTCATGACTCCTCCCCAATCTATACTCCCCAATCCATGACTCCTCCCCAACCCGTGACTACTCCCCAATTCATGGCTCCTCCCCAATCCATGACCCCAACTCAATCCACAACTCCTTCCCAATCCATGACTCCTCCCCAATCTATACTCCCCAATCCATGACTCCTCCCCAATTCATGACTCCTCCCCAATCTATACTCCCCAATCCATGACTCCTCCCCAATCCATGACTCCTCCCCAATCCATTTCTCCTCCTCAATCCACGACTCCTTCCCAATCCACGACTCCTTCCCAATCCACGACTCCTTCCCAATCCATGACTCCTCCCAAATCCATGACTCCTCCTCAATCCGTGACTACTCCTCAATCCATGGCTCCTCCTCAATCCATGGCTCCTCCCCAATCCATGGCTCCTCCCCAATCCTTTACTACTCCCCAATCCATGACTCCTTCCCAATCCATGACTACTCCCCAATCCATGACTCCTCCCCAATCTATACTCCCCAATCCATGACTCCTCCCCAATCTATACTCCCCAATCCATGACTCCTCCCCAATATATACTCCCCAATCCATGACTCCTCACCAATTCATGACTCCTCCCCAATCTATACTCCCCAATCCATGACTCCTCCCCAATCTATACTCCCCAATCCATGACTCCTTCCCAATCCATTACTACTCCCCAATCCATGACTCCTCCCCAATCTATACTCCCCAATCCATGACTCCTCCCCAATCCATGACTCCTCCCCAATCTATACTTCCCAATCCATTACTACTCCCCAATCCATGACTCCTCCCCAATCTATACTCCCCAATCCATGACTCCTTCCCAATCCATGACTACTCCCCAATCCATGACTCCTCCCCAATCTATACTCCCCAATTCATGACTCCCCCCAATCTATACTCCCCAATCCATTACTACTCCCCAATCCATGACTCCTTCCCAATCCATGACTCCTTCCCAATCCACGACTCCTCCCCAATCTATACTCCCCAATCCATGACTCCTCCTCAATCCACGACTCCTTCCCAATCCATGACTCCTCCTCAATCCACGACTCCTCCCCAATCCATGACTCCTCCTCAATCCATGACTCCTCCTCAATCCATGACTACAGATATCATCCGTGACCATTGGGATTTTTAGCTGATTATTTTTTCCCTATTTTTTCAAAAATACTAAGAACAATTATTATTTATTTAAAACATTACGAGCACACATATGTAAAGATCTTGAACTACACACTTGTATAAGATCACGAGCTACACACTTGTATTAGATCACGAGCTACACACTTGTATAAGACCATAAATACACACTTGTATAAGATCATTAGTGCTTCAATATTTCTGATATATTGATACCTAACAAAACTGTTTATCATGACTTCTCTGTCCATCTGTCTTCATTTTTTATAGTACAATATTGTATATTTTCTTACATTGTTTCTACCATCTCACTAACTTGATGCATTAATAAAAATACCAGTAACGTTTGAGAACTTCGTTTTCTTTCTCTTTACAATTTTTTTTAACCTAGTGCAGTATCCATGTGTTCAGTAAACAATAATAATATGACGTTAAGGGTTGATATTTTAAATGATAGTATAGCAATCCACATATTTCAGTTGGATATTTCACAAAGAAAAGACACAGAAAATTAAATAAATGTCACGTTGTTTCTCACCCACAAATCGAAATTTGACTTGTCCCCTACCTACCAATGAGATTTGACTCGTCCCCTACCTACCAATGAGATTTGACTTGTCCCCTACCTACCAATGAGATTTGACTTGTCCCTACCTACCAATGATATTTGACTTGTCCCCTACCTACCAATGAGATTTGACTTGTCCCTACCTACCAATGAGATTTAACTTGTCCCTACCTACCAATGAGATTTGACTTGACCCTACCTACCAATGATATTTGACTTGTCCCCTACCTACCAATGAGATTTGACTTGTACCCTACCTACCAAATAATATTTGACATGACCCCTACCTACCAATGAGATTTGACTTGTCCCCTACCTACCAATGATATTTGACTTGCCCCTACCTACCAATGAGATTTGACTTGTCCCCTACCTACCAATGATATTTGACATGACCCATACCTACCAATGAGATTTGACTTGTCCCTACCTACCAATGAGATTTGACTTGTCCCCTACCTACCAATGAGATTTGACTTGTCCCCTACCTACCAATGCTATTTGACTTGCCCCTACCTACCAATGAGATTTGACTTGTCCCCTACCTACCAATGAGATTTGACTTGTCCCTACCTACCAATGATATTTGACTTGTCCCCTACCTACCAATGAGATTTGACTTGTCCCTACCTTCCAATGATATTTGACTTGCCCCTACTTACCAATGAGATTTGACTTGTCCCCTACCTACCAATGAGATTTGACTTGTCCCCTACCTACCAATGATATTTGACTTGTCCCTACCTACCAATGAGATTTGACTTGTCCCCACCTATCAATGAGATTTGACTTGCCCCTACCTACCAATGAGATTTGACTTGTCCCCTACCTACCAATGAGAAACGTCATTACAAAACATACCAAACTCCAGCATATGACCTTTAGCATAGGACCTATACCAGAAAAGGACCTATACCAGCACAGGACCTATACATGCACAGGACCTATAACTGCACAGGATCTATACCAGCACAGGACCAATACCTGCACAGACCCTATACCAGCACATGACATATACCAGCACATGACATATACCAGCACATGACATATACCAGCACCGTACTTACACCAGCTAATAGCCGATATATAAAGGGAAGTTTCTAGTCAGACGTGTGATGATTCATCAGTTAGCACCATTAATGGGATATTTGACCAATAATGGGATATTTGACCAATAATGGGATATTTGACCAATAATGGTATATTTGACCAATAATGGAATATTTGACCAATGATGAGATATTTGACCAATAATGGGATATTTGACCAATAATGGGATATTTCACAAATAGTGGGATATTTAACCAATGATGAGATATTTGACCAATAATGGGATATTTGACCATTGATGAGATATTTGACCAATGATGAGATATTTGACCTATGATGGGATATTTGACCAATGATGAGATATTTGACCATTGACGGAATATTTGACCAATGATGGGATATTTGACCATTGATGGCCGGTATTTTTTTATTCCGATGCATCGTTAGCCTCCCCACACGGCGGGAATGAGATTATTATCAGACGGCTACCGTGGTCCCCCCTGTGAAGCTATTGTTCCCTTTATTGCCGGGTCAGGGGGTCCATATTTGGACACGGTCGCTGTCTACAGAATAGTCGATAATTGACGTTTTGTGTTAGTGATAAAGCTGTCGCTCGCACTGTGCGGAGGAGTCAATATTGATAACTCAATACTGACATGATAAGTCTCTTGTCAGTGGTGTTACCATGGTGTCAAAGCACTGACATGACAGATATTTCGTCAGTGATGTGACCATGGGAAAATGACCGGAAGTCATGTGAAACTGACTATTCCAGACTTACAGCCTACAGACAGCCTGACACTTTAACTATTGATGTAATACTAGGTCAAGGTGAATCTAAGTAATTAATGATTTAAAACAGTGGCTCTCAACCATTTGGCCGATCATTAGTGGGTGTCTCAAATTGGGCCTCCTTCGTGTCCCATCTCATGATGGTTATACAAATAACTAGGATGATTGTATTTTAAACAAAGCAGCTTGTAATGGAACATCTTGTGATGGAACAGCTTGTAATGAAACAGCTTGTAATGGAACATCTTGTAATGGAACATGTTGTAATGGAACATCTTGTAATGGAACATCTTGTAATGGAACATCTTGTAATGGAACATCTGGTAATGGTTCCTGTAAATGTCTAGTAAACGTTAAATTTAATAAATTCATCAATAATATCTTAGCTGATAATATTAATTCACCAATATTAATTTCATAAAATTAAACAGATTTGGGCGATTCTAAGACATTTGTGCCTCTACAATACTCTGGCGGCTCACCTAATTCCAACCGAAGCTATTAAATCACAGCTACCGGACATGGCGTCACATTAACTGCCCTGGACACCTCAGCTAACGGCTTTGCCACCTTAGTTACCGGATAACGGCTTTGGCACCATACTTACCGGATAAAGGCTTGGCATCATAGGTACCGGATAACGGCTTTGGCACCATAGTTACCGGATTACGGCTTTGGCACCATAGTTACCGGATAACGGCTTTGGCACCATAGTTACCGGACATGACGTCATCAATTCCAACCGTGACATCACAACCACCGGATATGGTGTCTCATCTGCCAGCTATGACGTCACGGCGACCGATCCACCGCCACATCAATGAACACAAGTCCACAGAGACTGGACTCTGGACGCTTCAACAAGAGATTCAGCACTTCTTTTATCTGCACAGTAACACAGGAAATGTTGACCTTGTCTAATTTGCACAGCATTGCACTACGCCGGGTGGAAAATTAATTTCCCGCATCACTCTCAGGGGGTAAGCCCCAGCTCCCCACATCTTGTTTTTAGATTCCCAATGAGTCGAAGTCCCCGCCACAGACGCAATGGGAAAAAAAGGGGTGGGTAGATGGGGGGGGGGGGGGGGAGGGAGGTCGTGTCTGTGAAATGTTAAATATTAAAAGGAAAAGTTTTTATTATTATAATAAGTGTTTATTATTGTTGTCAGTGTTTATTATTGTTGTCAGTGTTTATTATTGTTGTCAGTGTTTATTATTGTTGTCAGTGTTTATGATTGTTGTCAGTGTTTATTATTGCTGTCATTATTTATTAATGTTGTCAGTGTTTATTATTGTTTTCAGTGTTTATTATTGTTTTAAGTGTTTATTATTGTTGCCAGTGTTTATTATTGTTATCAGTGTTTATTATTGTTGTCATTATTTATTATAGTTTTCAGTGTTTATTAAAGTTGTCAGTGTTTATTATAGTTGTCAGTGTTTATTATAGTTGTCAGTGTTTATTATTGTTGTCAGTTTTTATTATTGTTTTCAGTATTTATTATTGTTGTCAGTGTTTATTATTGTCCAACTGTAAGTCGACCTAAAGACCTTCTCATAGCACAGAGACCTTCTCATAGCACAGAGACCACCCTGTTGAAGGTAATAAATGACTTCCTACTCGGACTGGACAGTGGGAAAATCTCTATATTGGTCCTCTTAGATCTTAGTGCAGCCCTTGACACCGTCGACCATCAAACATTGCTAAAAACCTTGCAAATTATTTTGGAATTTCTAGCTCAGTTCTGGCTTGGTTTCAATCATACTTATCTAACAGATCACAGGTTGTATTAGTAGATGGCTGTATCTCTAACAGATCACAGGTTGTATTAGTAGATGGCTGTATCTATACTAATAAAAGGGAAAGCCCTCACTGACTGACTGACTGACTGACTGACTGACTGACTGACTGATTCATCACTAATTCTCCAACTTCCCGTGTAGGTAGAATCATGAAACTTTGGGAAGTTGTTGGGTACCCTCTGAATACGAAAACTGGCGAAAAAGAATTTTGAAAAGCTCACTCATGTGGGGCCGGGGGCCCAAAAACTTTGTTTGCCTACATCACTAATTCTCCAACTTTCCGTATAGGTAGAAGCGTGAAACTTTGGGAAGTTGTTGGGTACTTACTATCGACGAAAATTGGCGAAAAATAATTTTAAAAATCTCGCTCATGTGGGGCCGGGGGCCCAAAAAAAATTATTTCCTAATATGGGCTCTATAAAATTTGAAAGTCACCAATTTTCCTATTTCCGTGTAGGTAGAAGCATGAAACTTTGGGATGTTGTTGGGTTCCATTTCACGACGAAAATTAGCGAATTTTTTTTCTTTTTAAATCTCGCTCATGTGGGACCGGGGGCCCAAAATCATTTTTTTTTTGTGCATCATAAATTCTTCAACTTTCCGTGTAGGTAGAAGCATGAAACTTTGGGAAGTTGTTGGGTACTTACTAACGACGAAAATTGGCGAAAAATAATTTTTAAAATCTCGCTCATGTGGGGCCGGGGGCCAAAAAGAATTCTTTCCTTATATGGGCTCTATAAAAATTGAAAGTCACCAATTTTCCTATTTCTGTGTAAGTAGAAGCTCGAAACTTTGGGAAGTTGTTGGGTACTCCCTCATTACGTAAAGTGGCGAAAAAGAATTTTTAAAATCTCGATCCTGTGGGGCCTGGGGCCCAAAAACTGTTTTTTTTTTTTTACAAAATCACTAATTCTTCAACTTTCCGTGTAGGTAGAAGCATGAAACTTTGGGAAGTTGTTGGGTACCCACTATCGACGCAAATTGGTGAGAAAGAATTTTAAAAATCTTGCTAATTTGGGGCCGGGGATCCAAAAAGTTTTTTCCTTATAAGGGCTCTATAAAAATTGAAAATCACCAGTTTTCCTATTTCCCGTGTAGATAGAAGTATAAAACTTTGGAATTTTTTTAGTACATGCTCTCGACGATAATTTAAAAAAAAAAAATTTTCCGACTCATGGGGACCGGGGCCCATAAAACTTTTTTTTCCTTACATGAGCTATATAAAAATTAAATATCACCAATTCTCCTATTTCCCGTAAAGGTAGAAGCATGAAGCTTTGGAAATGTTTTAAGCACACGCTTTCGGAAAAAATTGGCCACATTTTTTTTTTAAATTCCCTCTCATGGGGCGCCGGGAGCCCAAATATGAGCTTTTCTTATATTAAAAACCGATTGATCACTAATTCTCCAATTTTTCGTGCATGTGGGGGCATAAAATTTTGGGACAATAAATGGCGAAAAAGAATTTTTAAAAACTCGCTCATGTGGGGCTGGGGCCCCAAAATCTTTTTTCCATATATGAGCTATAAAAAAATTGAAAACCCCTAATTCTCCTTTTTCCCGTATAGGTAGAAGCATGAAACTGGCAATTTTTTGAGTACACGCTCCCGACGTAAATTTGCTAAAAATAATGTTACAACTCCTTCTCATGGGGGCCGGGGGCCCAAATATAGTTTTTCTTATATTAAAACCAACTCATCATTAATTCTCCAAATTTCCGTGTAGGTAGGAGCATGAAACTTTGGGAAAATTGTTAAGTACCCTCTCAAAACGAAAGTTGGTGTAAAAGAATTTTGAAATACACACTCATGGAGGCCGGGGNCCCCCCCCCCATTCCTTCCCGCGATGGTAAGATTAAATCACCTCTCACTAGGGTGACGATTGTCGAAATATAGGTTTTTTCCCCAATGTGAGGTTTATAAAAAAGACGCATCTTTAAATCTCCAAGTTCTTGTGTACGTAGGAGCCTGAATGGTTGAAGTTAATATATTTAGTATATCCATCTTCATTCAGATAAAACTCAAATGGTGTTTTTAATTAGTGTTACGCGGGTTTGCAACGCTAGCTGAAACCCTAATTTCCGCAGCAAAGCGCGGGTAAATTGCTAGTCTCTCATAAAGCTGACTTGGTTTATGGCAGGGATGTCCAAACTTTTTGCATGGCGGGCCATATTCCTTTATGCAAAGATATTCGCGGGCCGGGTTAAAATAATATTATAAAATACACATAGTATGATGAGTTTTTATTGTAAAATTTTAATGTGAATGGCGAAACTGAGATGTTGAATGCAGTAAGTAGTGAGGTCAGACCATGGTTTTGATACGTATGATATCACGTATCTGAGAGTCACTTATTCTCGTCCTCACACAGATCTTGTTAAAATTCATAACTGAAAATGTCTGCTTACACAAGTATGTCGAGCCAAACAAGCTAAGCATTTTTTAAAAACAAATTTTCGAATTCCTTTTAATCTCTCTTTAACCATAAAGCTCACTTTAAAAGTCTAAGAGAAGAAATTGTCTGCTGCGACATTCAGCATCAGTTTGCAGCTCAATGAATTCCCGCTGCAGATTGCCGCAGTATCAAAATCTACAGAGAAATATGAAGATTTAACAAAAACAACCATGTTTATCTTTTCAATAGTTATTAAGTCATGAAAGCGTCTTTGAAATTCATCAGCCAAGGATGTGATATCTGCATCATACCTATGCATTTGACAATTGAAGCTTCTTTCTGGTGAACTTGCCATGATTTCCTGCAGTGAGGGGAAATGTGTGGTATTAGGCTGCATTTGAAAAAGTTGCCTTTGAAAAAGTTGCAGCTTGTTCCCAAAGTCCTTGATATGTGAATATAATTGGCTTACCACTGCATTGTGCCCTTGGAGAATTGTTTAAGAAGGTTATATGTCTTTTCACATCAACCGAAAATGCAAACTATGCAAGACAAGCAGTATCAGATAGTTCTGGAAATGGTTTTTCCTTATCTTCCATGTACTGTCCAATTTCTTTTTTAATGTGTAGACGCTCTGATGTGCTGTCCCCCGACTAAACCATCTTTTATCATTGTCATACATAACATCTTTGTATTCTCTCTGGATGTCAAGAAGACACTGCTAAAAATGGCTGTGAAACAGAGTTTTAGAGCGAATAGAGTTCATATCCTTTATCACTGGCTTAAAGACACGATCACATGAAAGGTGTTTACCAAAAAGAACTTCTTTATGAATGATACAGTGAAGTTTAAAAACTTTGCCAGCCTGACTAAGCTGACTTTGTTACGGACAAGTTTTGCTAGTCAACTGTGCTCAAGAGTCATGGCGATAGCCATCAGTAATAAATAAAGATATTGTTTACTTGGTAATTTAACGTCATAGACAGCAGAACAAACAGAACCAAATACATGTGTTCACCTTGTCGATCTTTAAGACTGAAGTCTAGTAATTGGTAAACAATACAATGTTATCGACTTTTTCCATCCTTTGACGTACTCAAAACGGTAAAACGTCTCGACTTTTCTTATATTTAATGTGGTTAAAAAATAATACTTTAGTTAATTAATTATTTCAGATGAGGCCGCGGGCCAGTAAAAATTGCTTCGCGGGCCATTTTTTGGACTTTGGGCATCCCTGGCTTATGGTGTGCCTCAGGGCTCTGATTTTGGTCTGGTACTTTTTGTACTGAATACAAGGCCACTACTTCTACTGCTTGAACAGCATTCAGTTAAAAGTCAATCACTTGTAGAAGATACTCAACTATATTCTCACACCGTTTTTTAAAAATTACATGTTACAGAAATTCTGTAGTAACGGTTGTTTAATTTTAAAAAATCCATAATAATATTTACAGTAGTTTAATTCATGCCCATTGTTAGCTGAAGTAATTCGTATACCAGAAATAGGACACCGGAGTGTACAGGACATTGGCGTGTACAGGACATCAGAGTGTACAGGACATCAGAGTGTACAGGACACCAGAGTGTACAGGACATCAGAGTGTACAGGAAATCAGAGTGTACAGGACATCAGTGTACATGAGATCAGAGTGTACAGACAATCAGAGTGTACATGACATCATAGTGTACAGGACATCGGAGTGTACATGACATCGGAGTGTACAGGACATCAGAGTGTACAGGACATCGGAATGTACAGGACATCAGAGTGTACAGGACATCGGAGTGTACAGGACATCAGAGTGTACAGGACATCGGAGTGTACAGGACATCGGAGTGTACAGGACATCAGAGTGTACATGACATCGGAGTGTTCATGACATCAGAGTGTACAGGACATCAGAGTGTACAGGACATCAGAGTGTACAAACAATCAGAGTGTACATGACATCAGAGTGTACATGACATCAGAGTGTACAGGACATCGGAGTGTTCAGGACATCAGAGTGTACATGACATCAGAGTGTGCAGGACATCGGAGTGTACAGGACGTCAGAGTGTACAGGACATCAGAGTGTACAGGACATCAGAGTGTACAGGACATCAGAGTGTACAGGACATTAGAGTGTACAGATATTTCATTTATTTACATCACTTAACACCAGTGATTCCCCTCCCCTCCTCCTTGTGCCCCCCCCCCCCCCCGCCAGCTTATCTCAGCATCCTCGAACATTGTAACGATCTCTGGTTGATGAGTTGGCCAAGCATTCAATGGAGAGCTGTTAGCTTTTTATTACCACCCTTATAAATGACGTCCAGGAGAGTTGTGGCCCATTTCTGTCATGTAGTGTTCGTGGGGGAGCGCCCCAGTTCTGTCATGTGCATTGTAGGTTCGCTGGGCAGAATTCAATATGTGAAGGTAATGTGATAATTTTGTAATGAAATATTTTTAATAATTGACTTTAAAAAAAAACAACTCAATATCAACCACCGTTTTTTTTTTAGTATGTTGGCAGTGGTGAAGTTGAAGATACTTGTAGGAGTGGTGTCCGTTTTGTCTCACCACTGTCGGCAGTAGCAGAGCTACATCACTGCCATCTGTCGGCACCAAATTAAGGTACTTTACTGCCATCTAACGGCATTAACTGGATCTACAATACTAGGCTCATGCTAGTAACCAAAATCCTCGCTGCAGGGATAGTCATTTAATATCATCTTGTAAACATTGTTATACTAATACTTGTCAAAAAATGTATGTAAGCAATGTTCAAGTTTTATTTACAAACTGATTGCAATCCATCTCTATAAGGCAAACATTTTGAGCTTGGCTGACATTTTTTAACATAATTTGTTTATGGGAGGGGGGATGAGGTGGTCATGGTTATAATGAGAAGCTCTAGTTAGTGGGGTATGAGGTGGGTCATGGTAGTAATCATGAGGTGGGTCATGGTAGTAATCATGAGGTGGGTCATGAATGTAATCATGAGGTGGGTCATGGTAGTAATCATGAGGTGGGTCATGGTAGTAATCATGAGGTGGGTCATGGTAGTAATCATGAGGTCGGTCATGAATGTAATCATGAGGTGGGTCATGAATGTAATCATGAGGTGGGTCATGGTAGTAATCATGAGGTGGGTCATGAATGTAATCACGAGGTGGGTCATGAATGTAATCACGAGGTGGGTCATGAATGTAATCATGAGGTGGGTCAAATACTTACGATTTCTTTTCTCTGTTTGAATGTCTCTCTCAGACATTCCTATCTCAACCTTAAGTGAGTTATTGGAGGAATTTAATCTCCTTGATATTTTAAATTTTATTTTTGATCAGCCACAGACCAAAACGACTTTAGCCAGGGACTAGCGACATCTGAGCTGAGCGTAGTTCTTTCAATTTGATCTATCGACATAGAGTGGCGACATCTGAGCTGAACGTAGTTCTTTCAATTTTAACTATCGACATAGAGTGGCGACATCTGAGCTGAACGTAGTTCTTTCAATTTGATCTATCGACATAGAGTGGCGGCATCTGAGCTGAACGTAGTTCTTTCAATTTGATCTATCGACATAGAGTGGCGACATCTGAGCTGAACGTAGTTCTTTCAATTTGATCTATTGACACTAAGTGCCAGGAAAACAACATTTGATGAGGGGGAAAAAGAAAAAAATGATTGAATGTTTGTTATCAACTTGACAGAAAAACTTTAGCACATTTTCCCTTCGTTAATCAACTTCTTCTTTTGTACATCAAACATCACCTGCTACTGCTACAAAACAAGTTGATTTTAAAATTCTCCTCATGAATTTTCTTGTGGAGCTTTACCAGCTTTACAGAAGAAATTAAAAACTAAAACTAGAGAGTAAGCACACATTTAGAGAGATAGCACACATTTAGAGAGATAGCACACATTTAGAGAGATAGCACACAGCTATGAGATGGCACACAGCAAGAGAGATACCACACAACACTGAGAAACTGCATATTTATTGAGAAGGTTGAACGCTATCAAAGAATGAAATAAAATAAATAAAGACTGTTTGGTAAATCTAAAGACTGCAAAATGGCGGACAAAAGTGGGTCATTGGAAGCTGTCGGTGAGGACGATATCGACATGAGTGCTGAATATCTTAGTGACATCCTCATGTCACCCCACTTTACAAGTGACATCCCAACATCAGTCACTAATACAGATGACATCCCAACATCAGTCACTAATACAGATGACATCGTCACATCACTCCCTACTACAGATGACATCGTCACATCACTCCATACTACAGATGACATCGTCACATCTCTCCCTACTACAGATGACATCCCCACATCACACCCTACTACAGATGAGATCGTTACATCACTCCCTACTACAGATGACATCGTCACATCACTCTCTACTACAGATGACATCGTCACATCACTCCCTACTACAGATGACATCCCCACATCACTCCCTACTACAGATGACATCCAAACATCACTCCATACTACAGATGACATCGTCACATCTCTCCCTACTACAGATGAGATCGTTACATCACTCCCTACTACAGATGACATCGTCACATCACTCTCTACTACAGATGACATCGTCACATCACTCTCTACTACAGATGACATCGTCACATCACTCCCTACTACAGATGACATTCCCAAGTCACTCCCTACTACAGATGACATCCAAACATCACTCTCTACTACAGATGACATCGTCACATCCCTCCCTACTACAGATGACATCCCCACATCACACCCTACTACAGATGACATCCCCACATCACACCCTACTACAGATGACATCGTCACATCACTCTCTACTACAGATGACATCGTCACATCACTCTCTACTACAGATGACATCGTCACATCACTCCCTACTACAGATGACAATCCCAAGTCACTCCCTACTACAGATAACATCCCCACATCACTCCCTACTACAGATGACATCGGCACATCTCTCCCTACTACAGATGACATCCCCACATCACACCTTACTACAGATGACATCCCCACATCACTCCCTACTACAGATGACATCCCAACATCACACCCTACTACAGATGACATCCCAACATCACTCCCTACTACAGATGACATCCCCACATCACACCCTACTACAGATGACATCCCCACATCACTCCCTACTACAGATGACATCCCCACATCACTCCCTACTACAGATGACATCCCCACATCACTCTCTACTACAGATGCCATCCGCACATCACACCCTACTACAAATGACATCGTCACATCACTCCCTACTACAGATGAGATCGTTACATCACTCTCTACTACAGATGCCATCCGCACATCACACCCTACTACAAATGACATCGTCACATCACTCTCTACTACAGATGCCATCCGCACATCACACCTTACTACAGATGCCATCCGCACATCACACCCTACTACAAATGACATCGTCACATCACTCCCTACTACAGATGACATCCCCACATCACTCTCTACTACAGATGCCATCCGCACATCACACCCTACTACAAATGACATCGTCACATCACTCCCTACTACAGATGAGATCGTTACATCACTCTCTACTACAGATGCCATCCGCACATCACACCCTACTACAAATGACATCGTCACATCACTCCCTACTACAGATGACATCCCCACATCACTCTCTACTACAGATGCCATCCGCACATCACTCCCTACTACATATGACATCCCCACATCACTCCCTACTACAGATGACATCCCCACATCACTTCCTACTACCGCTGACATCCAAGCAAGGAATGGCAAACAGACAATGACAACCAAAGATCATGCGGGGCGATCCACACCAATGCCATTTAGCTTACATAGAGCTGGTGAGTCGTCATCAAATCGGCCTTCTGGGGTAACTGTTGACCGATATTTTCTACGGAAGTCTGTGGACCCACAATGCCACACTGCAGACTTTGAATTTATTCAAACAAATTTCTCCGAAGATTCAGTCCCCAGAAATAAAACATTTCGAGAGGGCAACTGGGAGTCGCACGATAATTCTAACGAGAGAAACCCACTCCCTGGAAAAAGCTCGAATGAAATCATTTCTAACGACCTTCTCCAGTTTTGCTGGCAAACAACTTTGATGAGACCTAACACTGAAAGCCCGTCAACCTGTGGAAGTGACGACGCTTCTCCCAGCGAGGTCTCGGCTCCAGGCTCAACTGTACTGGAAGAGAGAGTTCTTACGTCACCGTCTGCTTTGTTACCCGAGGCAGGTCTCAGTTCTTTGGAATCTTTAATAAGTGACACCACAGAAGCTGATTTGTGTCATAGAGTGGAAGGGTTACCCGAGATGCTCAACAAAACCCAGTGCTTCTCAAAGGGTAGTGGAGGGGCCACCACTAATGTGTTGTATGGCAGCGGGGCGGATAATGGCGCTAGTAAAAACAATAGGACCGATGGTTGTTGTCAAAGCTATCAAACTCATGCACACAAAAGTTTTCATTTACTTGACGCAAGTACCAAGAGAAAACAGTTTGGAGAAGAGAGTCGAGTTGAAGAATCGGATGGCAGTCTTGTGGGAGACGAGTCAGAATGTAACTTATACCCCAATGAAAGCAATAGTTTGTCTACCGATAGTGAACTGAACAATGCGTGCTTAGATCGCACGAGAAACCGATGGGCCAAAGTAGATGGGACAAAATATAAAGTCTACTCACACGGCAAGTGGCCATTCTGGCAACAAGATCATGATGACGATTCGCTTTACAAAGTGGACACTCCTACAATCACTGCTCTGTGTGGTCAAGATGAGCCTCAGACTGCTGAAAGAAGTGGTCAAGATGACGCCCAAGCCGCCCAGAGAAATGTTCAAGCTAATCAGAACCCGCAAGACAGCGATGTGTCTGAAGATCCTAAACTTAAAACTGAAACACATTCAAGGAAAGTCCAGGACGAGATGCTGGACATTATTCGAGCGCTCCGACGCTTGTCTGAGGGCGACGCCTATGTCTTTGACGTGGAGCACGATGATCAGATGTCTGACTTGAGTTATCCTCCCCCTCAAAGTCAACTGAGCTGTAATCAAATCCCAAAGAACAAACATGAGACAAAAGGCAGCGCTCAAAACCGGAGTTCAGAATTTTTTTACGAACTTTCCCCGATTGCAGAAATAAGCAACAACAATCACTCAGCTCAACAGAAAAATAAAAACTCTGATTGTCAGTCTACTCGCAATTCTGATAGCCAGTCTGCTCACAATTCTGATGGCCAGTCTGCTCACAACTCTGATGGCCAGTCTACTCACAATTCTGATGGCCAGTCTGCTCAAAACTCTGATAGACAATTTGCTCACAATTCTGATAGCCAGTCTACTCTAAGGAAATATCAAGACTCTAAGGCCTCTAACCCAGTCCCAGCCAAGTCAAATGTCTTTTTCAATTGGCGTAACGCTAGCACTGAACAGATTAAAATATTCCCCACGAACTCTGACCCGGACCGTGTCGGGACGGATGTAGCTGTGTTTGGTGCGGACGATTTTGATAGAAAGAATGTAGCTTTTGTGAATATCAATGATAAAAAGTCGGGTGGAAATGTTACTCTGAAAGATTCAAAACAAATGTCTTTACAAGAAATGGCCGACAAAAGAATGGACTTGGGGCACGTGACTGACCTAAACAAAATGTCATCTAATCCACAGTTAACTGGCAGGAGCGAAAAATCACGACTCAAAAGAGTTTCTTTTAACCTAGAGGAATCTTTCCATGATTTTGAATCGATTTATAAACCTAATCCGTCTGATAGCTTACGTGACGAAATAAAATCTGAGGACCATCCAGCCGTTAACAGCTACATCATGAACCCAGGTCTGAGGAATGTTTTAAGAGCTAATAGTGACGTGCCATACAGATCCCTTAAATCGATGCGGAATTTGAAGGCGGCTCCTAGATGTAAAAGTCTTTCTGAAGAGTTCATGTTTCTTGATGGAAATGGCGAGTCAAAAGACTTGAATTTCTTTCACCCGCCGAGTGCAAAGTTAAATAAGATGTACTTTACAGGGGCACAATATAGAACCTCACCAACTGGTACCGACGAAGGGGCCACAAACTTCGCTTTTGTCAAGGACAGTCCCCACTCAGATCAGAGCTCACGGGTCAAAGTAAAAATGGATTCAGAAGAAGAAAGCAGTGATTACGATAATGATGAAGACAAAAGTTATTTCCAGAAATCATCAGACGAGAAATTCCCCAAGCTGACGAAGGTCGAGAGAAGGAATTTAATTTTAAGAAGACAGCAGAGTTCCCCCGCCGTCGCCCCTGCCACAGACCATTCACGGGGTAAGTTCCCGAAGGCGTGGTCATCCTTAGACACACGTGTGACCGAGTCAACGCCCCTTGTCAACTCATTTACCGTGACGCCTCCGAAAAGTGCCGGTGACACGGACAAAGCACTGGACCAGGTAGAGGGGCCACAGACAGACCTGGATGACCTTGAAATCTCAACCAACGGCTCCAGCGTTTCAGAAGTCCGATCGACTGCCACCGAGGAGGACACTTTGAGTTTAGAGTTCTTCGTTCCTGGCAAGAAGCAGTACATCAGACTTCACAGGCGAACGTTTATTCGTTTTGTTCTCAAGTATTTGATATTCCTCTTCACATTCTTAGTGTGGGTAAGTTCTGCTCCTATTGTTTTGTCCAATTTCATGTCCATATATGTTTATGTATCTATACATACTAAATAGGACTTAAACAGTAGCTCTCAAACTGTTTACAAACGAGATAATGGATAGCAAAGGGTTTGTTATGGAGAATGCTATAATACCCATTGACCATAGACTAATGTGCGGTGTGTACACGTTTATTATAATTATTAGTCCCTGAAGATATTTTATCTGTTATACAACCACAGAAAAAAATGAAGAAAATCACGTTCTCAGTTAAGATTGTTGTATTTCAAGTGTACAACACATGAAGTGATAACTTGGGTGGTTGGGCGTATTAATTGCCGCACATTTTCCAAATATTACTTCCCTTGTTTATTCAGAGTTTTCATTCTTTACTGAAGACATTTGCAAAATATTTCTTATTTCATATTGAACATTAATAAGTACGTTGTTAGTAGGGGATGTGCTTTTTAAAAAGTTTATCCATAGACTTTGTCATACTTTTTTTCAAATACTGAAAGAAACTTACCAAAATTATTATTACTTGTTAAATATTACATTATTGATTGTACATGGGATCTTTGAGATCCTCCCTCCCTGACTACATCTTTAACATCAAATCAACACGAGGGTATTTTAAGGGTCCAATGTTTTGACCAGCCCATATAGTTAGAAATGTCAGATAATAAAATGGCTCACTGGCAGAAACAAAAGATGGGGGCAGACAGCACTTGTAAAACAATCTTGTCACGCATGAATTGTTTCTGTCATACTCACATCCAGGTGGGAGGTATTTCATTACCTGTTTCTGTCCAACTCACATCCAGGTGGGAAGTATTTCATTACCTGTTTCTGTCCAACTCACATCCAGGTGGGAAGTATTTCATTACCTTTTTCTGTCCAACTCACATCCAGGTGGGAAGTATTTCATTACCTGTTTCTGTCCAACTCACATCCAGGTGGGAAGTATTTTATTACCTGTTTCTGTCCAACTCACATCCAGGTGGGAAGTATTTCATTACCTGTTTCTGTCCAACTCACATCCAGGTGGGAAGTATTTCATTACCTGTTTCTGTCCAACTCACATCCAGGTGGGTAGTATTTCAGCGATTGGTTTCGGCACGTGGATGCTCATGAGCAATGGCGCCATCATCGATGACGTCACAGATGTCTTCTTAGACCCGTATGTTCTTCTGTGTGTGGTAGGGGGAATAATCTTCCTGGTCAATTTCTTCGGATCAGTTGGCGCTCTCCGTGAGAATATTTGCTTGCTAAAACTGGTAAACTGGTTTTATTTTAATACCTTCTTATTTACACTTAACAATCTACAAAAGCCATGTAAATAAGAATAACATGCAGCTAAGCTGGAGAAACTTAGGAACAAAATGCCTACTTTTAGACACAAAGACGATTATAATTTCTTGAAAGTTTTTTTTTTATAATTTTTTTTAAATCAAGGACGACATGCGATCAGAGTCAGATGCGTCACGAGGTTGGTATCACCCGTTGCGGCCCGCACAGCCACCTAGTGACACTTCTGTATGGGATCGCTTTGTTTGTATCATTTGTATTTTACATGATACTAATTTAAGTAAAAAAATTAAGCAAACCGTAAAAAAGTTTTTGACTATAAATCCCTTATATATGGGACAGAACTAAAGTATTGATTATAATAATTATATTAAGAATAAAATGCACCGTGCGACAAATATTTACAGGGGACTGGTGGGTGTGTGGGGTGTAGTCACCTATGGCGAGACTGAACTCAAGCAAACACGTGAATGTCAACAACAGAAGGCTACCATACATTTATATTGAGATAAACTAAATGTGCATTTATTTAATTACGGTACATTCGATCGATCTGAAATTTTGATACAATGCATTGTTAGGTGACACGGGTCTATGTGCAAAATTTTAGCTCGATATCATGACGGAAAGTTGGTCATTTTTTACTTTTATTTTTCCACCGGACGACGCGACGAAGTTAATGCAGTTAATATAAGAGATTTAATAAATGATTTTTTTAACGCTAGCACATCAAATCGTGAATTTTAGATACCAAATCTTCTTATGTCTTCGTACTAAATTATTCAAAATTCTGATTTCATGTGATCTGATAGTTCCACATGTCCTTGACCTTCGTGCTGGTTCTGGAAGGACTTCTGGGAACTCTTGTCTTTCTGTTCTACACGATGCCAGAGTTCAGGCAAGCTGTTAAGGTTGGTCCGGAGGAAATCATGAAGAAAGCTGTCAAACAATATTTTGATGATGATGGCATGAAGAACTGGATTGACACCGTGCAAAGAGAGGTTCGCTGTTTACGGCAAACAGTTTCGTTTAAAAACACATGAAATTATTATGACACATTCAAAAACACATGACATTATTATGACACACTCAAAAACACATGACATTATTATGACACATTCAAAAACACATGACATTATTATGACACATTCAAATACGAATGACATTTTATGACATATTCAAAAGCCATACATTATTATGACACATTCAAAACACATGACTTATGAAACATCCAAACACATGACACTAAGACACATTTCATACACATGACATATTATGACACAATCAAAAGACAGGACATATTTTATTTTGACACGTTCAAATTAGATTTTTAAAAAATCTCTGCATTGTCGTCGTCTTGAAACAGTATTAAGGAGCAACAACCAAAAGTCTTGGTTTTATTTGTCCATTAAAAAAGGCCTTTAGGTGATGTTGTTTATATAATTATTTAAAATGTTTTGCCATTACGAGTCCATCGTCTCTTAACTTCAGTTTCAATGCTGTGGGGTCAGCATGAGTAACAAGGGATACCTGGACTGGCAGGACAACATCTACTTCAACTGTTCGGATTCAAACCCTAGCGCCCATCGCTGCTCGGTCCCCATTTCCTGTTGTATTTTTGAACCGGTAAGACCTATCTACGTTTTATGTCGTGTAATTATACATTTGAGACCAGTCAATCATTTCTGTGTGCAACTTTTTTGTTCCATATACAAAGATTAAAATGTTGCACAGTATGAATTTTTTTAAAAGCTGAACTTTAAAAATCAGTCGCTCGAAAAGGAGCGTGTGAATCAACGATAGTTCATGTGGGTCAATAATAGGCCATGCTGGTCATGATAAGTCACATAAAGCAATGATAAGTAATTTGGAGGTGGATGATAGGTTATGTGAGTCAGTGATAGGTCATGTGAGTCAATGATAGGTCACGTGAGTCAAAAATAGGTCACGTGAGTCAATAATAGGTCATGTGAGTCAATAATAGGTCATGTGAGTCCATGATTGGTCATGTGAGTCAATAATTGGCCATTTGAGTCAATGATAGGTCATGTGAGTCAATGATAGGTCATGAGAGTCAATAATAGGCCACGTGAGTCAATAATAGATCATGTGAGTCAATGATAGGTCATGGGAGTCAATGATAGGTCATGTGAGTCAATAATTTGCCATGCTAGTCATTATAAGGCAAGTAAAGCAATGATAATTCATTTGGGGAGAAAAAATGTCATTTGAGTCAATATTTTAGGCTAGGGAAGTATGCCCCAGGCGGCATATTTTTTCTAAAATAAAGGCAAGATTTTTTCGCACACCTGCAAAGGGTGCTTTTTTTTTAAAAAAGAAAGGTGTGGGTGGGGGGAATAAAATACCAATCTGCCACGGGGGCACTAAACCTGGCTGCCCCACTGATGTCAGCACACATTTTCTTGTTTGTAATAGTACAGTAGTCATGTAGGGCAGTGCATTGTGTCTGAAGTTGGCAGTTCAAATAAGTCTAAAATAAGTCGATCTAACCATTCTTTGTCCACAGGGTGACCACATCAACTTCTGGTGCGGTGTTGGCATAATGAAAGAAACGGTAAAAAAATGTGTGTGTGTGTGTCTCTCGTCTAAATCAATGTCAAACATTCCTGGATAAGATTGTCATTTCGTCCACAACCTTCTTCTATATTTTAATGATTGCTATTCAGAAATTCGTTGAACTAAATTAAACACAATTCCTGATGAGTCATTTCATAATCACAAAATTACAGCCCCCACCCAATTTTAAAAAAAAATAAAAAAATTAAAATTTCAATGATATGATGGTGCATATAAACTACTTTCATCATTCAGAGGACTGTTCAACTGTTGGACTGTTGAACTGTTTGACTATTTGACTGGTGGACTGTTTGACTATTTGACTGTTAGACTGTTTAGCTGTTTGACTGGTGGACTGTTTGACTATTTGACTGTTAGACTGTTTAGCTGTTTAATTGTTTGACTGGTGGACTGTTTAGCTGTTTGACTGTTTAACTATTTGACTGTTTAACTGTTTGACTGTTTAACTATTTGACTGTTTAACTGTCAGACTTTTTGACTGCTCATGTTTAAGATTGAATCTAGAAAATGATCTTCTCTTATTCTTGAAGTTTTGGATAAAATTAACAATCACAACTCACTATATCAGTGCAAAGGTTTTAAGAATTTAAAACATGTCTTATGTTCTATCCACGACATCTATCACTATATTTGGGACACCCACAACCACGTGGAAATCCAAGAATATTTTTTTTCAAGATACGAAAAACGAGCAGATTTGGTGGCCATAAATGTAATAGAAAAATATATTAACTTTTCTTAAAAAATCATTCCTGTGCAAGGCCCACAGTAAGCGGAAGTCCTAGGTGGCTGCCTGGTTTGCCTACGCCCTGAAACGAAAGTCACCTTCGACAAATAATACGAAAGTTATTTTCATTTTTTTTTTTTTTTAAATATTAAATATTTTAAAATTAGGATTGTCATTGTTAAATTTGCTTTTAACTCTCAACAAACGTGTAAATAAATATAAATACAAACTTATTATTAAACTAAAATGAATTCTTTTAAAATATTCATAATATGAATTAAAAAGGAAACAAGAGCTTTGGTGAAAACAACGTTAATAAATCAATAAATGATTTAAGGTCAAAATTTAGTTGTTCATGCGTCCAGTTCTGCTGCACATTGATCATTTCATAAAACAGTTTTAAAAACGTTGGCTCAAGCTGTCTGGTTTATTTTAAGCCTTGTACACAAACGTGTCTAGTGTTGCAGACTTGTGTTCCTACATTTCCATAACTTTCTGGCAGGAGAGTCACATTCTGCATATCATCAACACGAAGGGCTGCATGAAGAGTTTCGGTGAATGGCTGGGCAAGAATGACGCCATGGTGGGTTATGTTGCCATGGGCGTCCTCATACCACAGGTGCGCGTCTGTCATACTATAAGTAGGTGGAGTCATGTCACAGGTGGGTGGAGTCATGTCACAGGTGGGTGGAGTCATGTCACAGGTGGGTGGAGTCATGTCACAGGTGGGTGGAGTCATGTCACAGACTCACAGGTGGGTGGAGTCATATCTCAGTCGGGTGGAGTCATGTCACATGTGGGTGAAGTCATGTCACAGGTGGGTGGAGTCATGTCACAGGTGGGTGGAGTCATGTCACAGGTGGTTGGAGTCATGCCACAGTTGGATGGAGTCACGTCACAGGTGGGTGGAGTCATGGCACAGTTGGATGGAGTCACGTCACAGGTGGGTGGAGTCATGGCACAGTTGGATGGAGTCACGTCACAGGTGTGGTGAGTCATGGCACAGGTGGGTGGAGTCATGGCATAGGTGGGTGGAGTCATGGCACAGGTGGGTGGAGTTATGGCAAAGGTGGGTGGAGTCATGGCATAGGTGGGTAGCAGGCATGTCACTTGGCTAGGGGCGGAAAATTTTTAGTCCTTAATTAGTTCATATAAATGAAAATTTTACAAGAAAGTAGAGCTTTTTATTGCAAATAAAAGAACACCCAAACATGAAATTACATGTACTTTAAAAATAAAGGAGCTATCCAAAAGTATGTCAACGTTTCTTCTGTCAAAACTTTAAATTTCTTATATGCTGTAAATTCTTCTGGTACAAAATGCTACTGTACTGACAAAAACTGGAGCTTGGGTAGTATGAAAACTGGACACTGATGTTGTGGTAACTTAGTTTATTCTTCAAATTTCACATTCGCTACTGCTGTATAAATAAAACATTACTGTTTCACATCAATTTCAAACGTAACCTTATCGAATGATCTGAGTGGCACATTGTTTGGGGGAGGGGCGGCAATGTCCTTGTTGTAAATAAGCTTCTAAAATTGAAAAACGTTTAAATAAAATTCAATAAAAGAAAAGCCAAGATTAAAAAACTAGAAATGAAGAAATTATATTAAAACATGTGAACGTTTCAAAGGCCAAAACGTCAAACTCCAGAATAAATCTAGTCTGTTGATACAAATGCTACTGAGCTGAAAAGCACAGGGGCTACAGTAGTGTACGAACATGACACTAATGTGATGGTAGATATAACTGATTCAAGTTTGGTTTCAACTTAATAAAACTACTGGGGGAAAAACTGTTTGGAGTGCTTAAATGATTTATTCTTCCAATCGCAAAGCATCATTATCTTAATTTGTAAGTCTTTTGTTTTGTATCATAAATAAAAATGGAATTAAAACTTGGCACACATAAAAAAGTAGCCACTAATGCCCACTAATGAATAAGTGCTCAACATTACCAAAGTTGTTTGCGATCAGAAGGAATTAGAAAGCGCATTTAAAAGAACAGACTATTATTAAAATAATAATAATATGTTTTTGTAAAAGAAAAGAAAAGAAAATAGCAAAATTCCTTGTTCGACTTTTTGACATTTTCCAATCTATGCATAATTGTGGCTTTTTTAGGTCACAAAGAGGAAAATACTGTTGGAAATAAATGCAATATTCTGGAACCAATGAATTTGCTTTAAAAGTACGATAAAGCACTCCGACACCATTATTTGAAAGGGGTAAAAACTTTTCCTCTCATATTCAAACTGAGTTCAGAGAAATTTTAGGAGTCTTCGTGAAAGCTTATCTTTCAGGAACATGATACCAAATATTTTTCAAGGTACTCCATATTTTTAACATAAGGATCAAACAAGTCCAGTTGTTTATATAGTAAACATTTTTTTTTTTTAAAAAAAGGAGTCATTGTTAATTGTAGAATTTTTCCAATGATTTCAATGAACCGAAATTGAAATTGAATACGACACGTATACATGAATTAAATAAAAATTCAAAAACATAAAATGTCAATATCATTTCTCGCTCAAATAGATCATTAACTTAAATTTATTTAAATAATGCTCCACCTGAAACGAACTCTCTAACTATTTTATTACACTGGAATGTTGTTTTGTTACGTATTCTTTTCCATGTCTATACACCGCTGGGAATATCTATGAAATTGCCTCTACACGCCAAGGGATTTAAGAGACTATATGATACAAAACAGTGTATACCATGGAGCCGTTTTTAGATCATTTTGAAACCTATAGAAAAACTGATAGAGGCAGACAGAAATCTAAAAAAAAATTAACAGATGCAGGAAGTTTGCTGGTCCCAATAAAATTTATTTATTTTTGACATTTGGAATTAAACATGTACTTCATGAAGTCAATGATGGCCGAAATTATTTACAAACTTATAGTGCTAAAATTCTTTGTAGTGGCTACTCACAGAGAAACCATTATAATACTTTAAGGATGCTTAGACATTTGCTAAAATTGTACTTGGAGACTTAATCTTTTCAATCGAAGATTTCGATCCTAGAACGAGAGAGCAAATATTTGGTGATCGAAGCGAATATGTATCTATGTTATGTAAATAAAATATGGAGAAGAAAGTTGTATTCTTCATAAGATAAGATTGCTGTAGACCTTAACGTGAGGATTAGGCAGTTGTATAGAATTCGGAAAACAGATATGATTTTCGAACATCAGTCAATCTACTGGACTTTGAAATTTTGCCTTCAAATTAGATTACTCAAAATATCTCACATGACACTCCAAAGCAAAGAATATTTTACCTCCAAGGTTAAAAAAAAAATAATTCAAGAACAGTCAATGTATTCCAGTGTATTATTATTTAGGCTCGAAGTTACCCTGCATAACATTTTATTATTAAATCGAACGTTGCTGACAACTGTCTTAAAGCAGTGCAAGGTTTTAAGGTAGCTTCTATAAAATAAAATTAATGAAAACTTAATTACGATAAATGATGAATACACCAAAATTGTCTAGTCTATAGCTATTATTTGCGTATGACATGACTGACAACTATGGTACATGAAAGGTTGTGCCATGAGGAAAAAAAACCCAGAAAACCTCACTTTTATTCAAGAAATGAATGCTTTTCTGTTCATTTCTAACAAAAAAATGTATAGGTTCCTTCTTAATATTTCCTTTAAAAAAATTATTTTAGGGGGTGCGGCAAATTTGAGTTCTGCCCCGGGTGGCATATACCCACGCTGCGCCGGTGGAGAAGGAGAGAGATGTTTTTTAAAAGATTAATGAGTTTCATTGTTTTTTGTTTACTGATATGACTGACTAATATCCCCTCGATATGATGAATTAGAACGCAGCTGAAAATGATGACAAGTGACTCATCTCCTCCACAGATCGTTGGTGTTGTCGCTGCACGATATTTTGTAAAGCACATCCAGAAACGCTCAGCATCTAAACAATTGAGTGACCCAGTGAAATTTATCTCGGGACATTAGGAGCTCTGCTAAAGGGACAGAAACAGTATGATGTGTATTGATATGTTAACAATGGTCTCCCTTTCTGTCACCAGTTGTGACGTAATTGGGCTTATTTCAGATCCAATTCAACCCCCCCCCCCTTTTTTTTTTCACCCTTAAGACCCTCTATATTTTCCAACTTTGTCATCATTTTGCTCCTTTTCATTTCAGCAATAATTGATTTTGACTCAAGGAAAAGTATTTTGTTCTGGATTTTTTCCTTCATTACCTGTACTTTTGATGTCACTGTACAAAATAATTTATTTCCTGACCCTAACTCGCCTGATGATGTAATAGCAAATGACACCCTATCTAGATGTAATAACAAATAACACCCTATCTAGATGTAATAGCAAATGACACCCTATCTAGATTTAATAGCAAATAACACCCTATCTAGATGTAATAGCAAGTAAGACTCTCTCTAATTTTGTAAATATTTTAAAAATAAATACACTCCAGCATATATCAGCATCTTGAAGTAAAATTTGTGCACATATTTTATAAAATCTTTGATCACTAAAAGTAAACTCAACTGAATAAAATAATTACTTTTCCAGTAACATTTTATTGGGGTGGGGGAGGGGTATGCGGCTCTGACATCCTCATAACAGCAAGTACTAATTTAGTCTAACATAGACATTTCTGAAGTGACTGAACTCCCTGTGCTGTAAAACACAGGAATGGGATCATCAAGGGCTGGAGTGAACCTCCAGGGACCCGTGGTGGTCAACTATACCAGACGGCTACACATGCTACCTAGAGATAACTAAAAATGTATTAATTTAATTATGGTACATTTGATCAAACTGATATTTTGAAACAATGCATTGTTGGGTAACACAAGTCTATGTTCAAAATTTCAGCTCTATAGGATCACAGGAAGTGGGTCATTTTTACTTTTGCTTTTCTGCGGGATCACGACAGAGAGACAGAAAGGGAGACAAGAGGGTGAAGTTAATATAAAAAATTTAAAAGTCAATCTATTTAGAAGACCAAAAAGAGCTCTTTATTCTTCCTAATAGTTTAATCACATCCTTTGTTAGTATACAATTTTAGACAGCTTTGAACATTTGGGAAAGAAAAAAATTATTTTCCTTATATAAGAAAGCTCATTTCAGTCAATATTGTGTTAGGGTGTAATTTATAATATTTTTTAAAATGTCTTTACAAAACACATTACCCATGTTGCTATGTGATTTGATTAGAAAAAAAAACTATTTGATATAAACCAGTATAGAGTTTTCAATCTTTGATTCCATTTCTTCAGTTTCAAACATGTAACATTTGTTAAATTCATTTTTTGTACATAATAAAAGTTTATATGCTAAAATATCATGTCACAGAAGTCAATCATTTCTATATTAAAAATATTTAATTAATTCAGTGATTTCTTTAACATAATAAAATCAAACAGCTGTAAAAAGTAAATAGTGTATTATTATTCATTTGTAGCAAAGGTATTTTCAACACATAACTTAATATTTAAAAATTAATGTATACTAATGTATGCTTATGTATAGTAATGTATACTAATGTATACAATGTATAGTGTAAAATATTTGATTCCATAAGCAGTATGATCAGCAGTAAATGAGTTATCTCATTGCAACATATCTCATTGTTATAATAAATTTTAACAAAACTATGTCAGAATACATCTGTAACACCCAGAAAAACTCTATAATAAAGGAAAGTTTGAACTCAAGTTCATATATTATTATATCACAGTTCTTAGGTAAAATTCCCACCATTGTATTAGGGGGACAAAACAAACTATGTGGACATTCTTTAAACATTATTGTAGTTCAATATACATTTTTAAAGCAATATTCCCTCTGGTTTTTGTATCCAAATTACAAATTTTAACAGATGCACTGGCATGTTCATCAGCTTTAACAAAAACTATTCAAATGAAGTTAACACAATATTATCCAAATTACTGTGATTAATAAATAACAAAACTGCTATAATAATAAATGTGGTTCGCATTTACTATAATAATAATATTAAATCTAATAATGACTCTAGCTCAAAATTTTCGAAAGGACACATTTCAGTTATGACTCATTGACCATGGCATTGTTTTAGATTCCATTTTAAGCATCACGTTCACTCATCTTTAAAAAAACAAAATTAAAATTTTTAACCGTTGATAAATAAATTACAAAATCAACTGATTTCGAGAGCTGTGTTAAAATAAATCCTATGAAATATTCTGTTTTTATAAATCTGGTCAACTAAATACTTATCATTGATTAATTTCTAAACTTTATTTTGTTGTAGTTAACCATTTTGATGTCACTTAATAATTTCAATGCTCCACTTGAACTAGAGCAGGGAATGTACGCATGCGCAGTCTTTCTACCTCAGCTCTCAGCACAGCAACTTCCTGAGCTTGGGCCTTGGCCAGATCGACCAGTTTTCTTCTCTGAATTATTTCTTTATATCGCCTGTTGACAGCGTCATCGTCTCTACTCTCCACTACAAAAAGAATTTTTTAAATTTATGTGCTTAAAAACATAAAATTTTAGAATTCATAAATTTACATAGAATTTTAAAATGAATAAATTTACATAAAATTTTAGAAGTCATAAATTTACATAAAATTTTAGAATGAATAAATTTACCAAAAATTTTAGAATGAATAAATTTACCAAAAATTTTAGAATGAATAAATTTACCAAAAATTTTACGAGTCATAAATTTACATACAATTTTAGAAGTAATAAATTTACATTAAATTTTAGAAGTCATAATTTTATATAAAAATTTTTAGTATGATCCATTAGATAAATTTTTAGCACCCAATCTTTACTAGTAAATTTATTACATACATGAAAATTGGGTGAATTT
This sequence comes from Radix auricularia, assembly GCA_002072015.1. Classification (NCBI taxonomy): domain Eukaryota; kingdom Metazoa; phylum Mollusca; class Gastropoda; family Lymnaeidae; genus Radix; species Radix auricularia. The sequence goes on along the minus strand of MUZC01004493.1, from coordinate 381,560 downwards.
CCAGAGCCCAATTTAGTTTTTGTAATTTCTTATAAACATCCTTTTGAATTCTCATAGATATTCATGAAGTTTGATCACATTAAAATAAGGGCTGTTATCAATTAATTTACTTTTAATAGTTAACTTTAGAGAAATTACCAAATAATTAATCTATACTTTTGATTAAAACTAAAAATAAGATGTATGATGTCATTAAACTGAAAACTTCAATGGAAGTAACTAAAACAGGCAATTTACATTTTTTAATTTAATATAAGTAGTTCAATATAATGTCCATGAATTATAATTTTGTTAATGTTAATTCATTAAAAACAATATTTAATTTCTTATATGATTTTCCTTATAAAAACAGCTTATTTTAAAGTTTACACTTGTAATACATTTTTTTAAATGGAGAAGTTTGTATGTAAAAAAAGCAAACTATTATTTATTATTAATAATTAATTATTTATTAATAAATCGCATATATTTTGCAAGTGGTTCTCTTCAATTTTAATCGCTATTTTATCAAATAACGTCACTATAATCGATAAAATCTTTTACCGATTAATCGAGAAATTAATAGTTAATTTTCGCAGCCTTAATTAAAAAAAAATTATTTTTTCTTCTCATTAATGGCATTGTCTTAAAACCCTTTGTGGTTGAATAATAGGTAAACCATTTGAGGTTTTTGCAGGAAAAAAGTGTTCCATTCAATCGAATTTTAGATATTTAAAAATTTAAATATTATTTTAAATAATTAAATAATAGGTTTCAATTCTTTTACACTCACATATGATAAAACTACTGTTATGATAAATGAACATGCTCTTTATTTTTTTCCTTTCGTAGATTCTGGAAGCTAACGATTGCAAATAAAATTTGACAACTCCCTGTCATAACCACAAGTGGGTGCCTCAGTTTAGCTACTGTAACCTTGACCTTGTGAGAACTTCATCAACTTGATTGTAAACACTGAAAACAGCCCAAATATTTTACCATATATGAGTTCAAAACAGCTATAGCTACTCACTGTTAATGTCTTCTATCTGTTTTCTTTCATTGACAACAACATTCAGGTCCAATAACTCTTCATCCAGTTTCTTGTTATTGATGCTCTTTACTTTAGTTCCCTTGGCTAGCTCCTTAAGCTTTTGTTTTTTCTGTGTTATTGTTGTTTCATGATACTGTGGAAAGATGAATCATTCAAGTAACCTAGTATCCATATTCTACATAATTTAATTAGGGGTAAAGTCATAATCTAGCATGGCATTTAAATAATTGAAACTGGATTTGGTAGAATATACCAGAAATGCAATTGGTTGTTTCCCAATTTTGAGACTTTCAAAGTCTTTGGGTTTACTATACAATAATGACACATAATTATAAAGCTATCTTTAATATGGAAACAGCTTTAATTTACCACTCGACTTTAGTTTATTTTAATTTTCATCTGTTTTGTTATAGTCTCATATCTTTGAAGTTTACAAAAATTATTTAAGAATATTTATTCCCTTCATTTTTTACACGGTTTATGCCAAGTAATGGAATTCTCTACAATCACACAACTGCAGTATTCCAACTACTAAGTCTTCAAGACTGCACTAATAACATATCTCTTCAAACTTTACTTTTCAAATTAATTAACAACATATCTTTAATGATGAACGTAGCTTATGTGAAGCGTACTGTCATGTATGTGGTTCTTAGGATATGAAGGTTTATTGAATGCATTAATATTTATATGTTTCTTATATTTATGTAAAGCCTGTGAGCCCAGTTCCTTACTGCGGCACGGCACTATATAACTTATAAATTTATTATTATGATTATTATTATTAATACTAACAATAGCATAGTCACCTTTTTCAGTTGTACAATTGTTTGTTCCAGTTTTGTTATTTCCTCAGCCTTCTTTGTTTCATAATCCTTTTCTTGGAGATACTTTTACAATAATAAGACAGAGCATTTTAAAGAATTGATAAGAATATTATGACACATCTTTTATTAAGCCGTGGGTTTAAATTTTATATGTTCACGGATGATGATTTTCTTTTGTTTTTTAAAAAGTAAGGTGAGCCAATTGTTAAATATGAGTTTAGAACTCAAGTGAGCCAATTGTTAAATATGAGTTTAGAACTCACGTGAGCCAATTGTTAAATATGAGTTTAGAACTAAAGTGAGCTAATTGTTAAATATGAGTTTAGAACTAAAGTGAGCTAATTGTTAAATATGATTTTAGAACTAAAGTGAGCCAATTGTTAAATATGAGTTTAGAACTAAAGTGAGCTAATTGTTAAATATGATTTTAGAACTAAAGTGAGCTAATTGTTAAATATGATTTTAGAACTAAAGTAAGCTAATTGTTAAATATGATTTTAGAACTAAAGTGAGCTAATTGTTAAATATGATTTTAGAACTAAAGTGAGCTAATTGTTAAAAATAAGTTAAGAATCAGTTTTCCTAGTGTTAATTATTTCATTTTGGAAATAAATAACACTTGAAAAGTTTAATTAAAATTATGATTAAAATCTAAATTTTTAAGTGCTGTTTTGGTTCTTTTTAAAATGATGAAGTACAACTTTAGCATTTTGCATTCAAATTTTGCCTCTGAAAGTAAAGATAAGAACTTGAAATTACCGCTTGAATTTCTCGTGTAACTTTGACAAACTGAATGTCTTTCATCTTATTTTCAAGGTCCTCCATCTGCATCGACATTTTCTTGTGTTCCCTTTTTAAACAATGAGGTGTAGACAAATTATTTGTTATATTTTCTTCTCGTTCTAAAATCCTTTCTACCATTAAAATAATTTAAATAATAAATTTACAAAATTTGACGAGACAGTAAAATGCTCAGTAGGATGCTATTAATAATTTATATATGAAGCTCTTAAGAGAAAACATGAAAAAAGATTTAAATTTTTTATGACATTATGTTGGTAATTTACTTTTTACTTGTACTAAAGGATTTTATTTCTATCAGATAAAGAAAAATACATTTATCTTGAAATAACAAAGATTATTCATCAATTCAGTCACCATTCAAGTTGTATGATTCCTTTCCTGAAGTCCTTGCTTTCAACCATGCTGGCGATTTTCCTCTCACCAAGTTGCTGATGATCATCAATCAAAGTTCAAAGAATGTTTTAGGAACACAAATTATTTTGAACATTTATTTTCAGGGTAAAGTCGAGATAAGTGGACTCCTATCATTTTTAAGTATGAGGTAACTTTATACATCATGACCTACATTTTATTTAATCTTGTACTTAGAAATCAGATTTTTAAAAATCCATTAATTTGACCAAAATTTGAAACATGCTACAAGATTATTAGTGGTGGAAATTAATTTCACATCAAATGTTTGAGGATGCCCTACTTTAATGGTGGCATTGAGGTCCTCCACAACACTTCTGTGCACAAGGACACTATGTCTGAAGTCTCGGATAAAAGGCCCAGCATCCACCTCTATCTGACCTTGTTTCAGTAGCAGCTGGACCTCAAGGTTTAGAATGAATCTCAACTCATCATCTTTGATCCTGTTTTAATTATAAATTATTTATGTTTAAATTTTAATTTATTTATGTTTCAATGATACATTATTTATGTTTAAATTTTAAATTATTTATGTTTAAATTATAAATTCATTCTTTTAATAATAATAATAACTTGATAATTTGTATAGCCCTGTATCCCAGTAAGGAACTGGGCTCACAGCACTTTACATGAAGGTAATAACGTACATATAAAAATATTAGCACTTATACCGTATTAACCACAATAATTACAGCTGCATTAATGATTAAAAGAAATGTTGTTTCCTTAATTTTAAAAATAAACTTTGAAAAGATGCATCTTAAGTCTTAAGTGCATTCTTGAAGGACTTGGTTGTTTGAATACTACAGATGTGAAATAGTAGAGAAATCCATTGTTTTGCTGCACAAAAAGAGAACGACCTTTTGCCAAATGTTTTAGTGCATGTTTTAGGAACAGAGAGAATGCGTGTGTCTGTAGAAGGGCACAGCTGATGAGTAGGTGAAAAGTCTGACAAAAGTTCAGTAAGATAGGAAAGGCATGAGTTGGAAAAGAAGTTGTGACACAGAACGGCCAGTTTGTAATAAATTCGGGCTTGTATAGGTAGCCATGAAATGAGTAAAGTAGCGGTGTAACACGCTCATGTTATTTTTGGCCTTTTGAAATAATCTGGCAGCTAAATTTTGAACTTCCTGTAGTTTTTCAAAGTCTTTTTTTAGGCAAACCCGTCAGAAGAGAATTGCAACAATCAATACAAGCACAGACTAGAGTTTTTATTGCACTAACTCTTAAGTAATGATGGATTGAACTGATCTGACAAATGGCAGTATAGGCAGAGCGACAAGTGATTGATGAAGTTGTTGGTAGACATGTTGTCAGAAATAATGTAGCCAAGATTCCTAGTCGATGTTTTAAACAGTATATCTGATCTAGCTATTTGAATAGAGTTTGGAAGAGACAAAGTACTGCGTCATTAGACACAGAAACAGAGGCACAAGGAATATCCAATAAATCCATATATTTACAATGATTTGGTGTGACAAAGCCTATATGTACAATGATTTGGTGTGACAAAGCCTATATGTACAATGATTTGGTGTGACAAAGCCTCTATGTACAATAAAAAATTTGTTTCTACTCATAGAAATTATCTTTTTACTTTGTAATTTGATGTGTCAAAGTCTCGATATCTGATTTCAATTTTTCATCTTCATCGTGACGTTTTTGTAGGAATGTTTGAATTTCTGCCAGAATGTTTGCTTTCATCTTGAGCTGTTAGACAAAAATGTTAATTTAATAATTTATTTTTAAGAAAAACTTAGGTTTAAATTAGTTTTAATAATTATTCAGCATTGAAAATGGATCAACTTTATTTAGGCACACACAGAAATAATCCTAGTGCTTGATATTTTAAAAAAATATCACTAATTTTTTTATTAAAAATCATCTTTTCTTATGAAGTTATGTAATTAATTTTTAAAAGGAAAGTGATAATGTGTCCATGTTGTCAGACAGCCAGGACATGAACTTACTTGTAACTTGCTGTCTACTTTATGTTGTAAGATTTACTTGTAACTCACTGTCTACTTTATGTTGTCAGACAGCCATGACATGAACTTACTTGTAACTCGCTGTCTACTTTATGTTGTCAGACAGCCAGGACATGAACTTACTTGTAACTCGCTGTCTACTTTGTGTTGTCAGACAGCCATGACATGAACTTACTTGTAACTCGCTGTCTACTTTATGTTGTCAGACAGCCATGACATGAACTTACTTGTAACTCGCTGTCCACTTTGTGCCTTCTGAGCTTGCACATTTTCTCCCATGCATTCCCATCACAGCCTTCTGGCATATTGGTGGGTTTGTCCAGTTCATCCAAACCATTAGACAGTTGCCCTCTCAGATTGGTGAGCATCATAGAAGAGGAAGGACGATCCGAAAATGGATTGAGGGACTTTGAACCATCCAGTGATTTGAACTTTTGTGTTCTAATTTTAAAATTACAAATAAAAAAAATTACCAAAGTTTAAATCACATGCAACATGAGACAAATTTTTAAAAAAAAATAATTTCAAATTCATAATTAATACATTCTCCTTTTTTGGGGATTTTATATTTACATTGAACAATCTGTTTATTACTGCTATCAATGACGTTATAAAAACTGATTCATTATTTGACTTAATGGATAATAGTACAAAAATGGAACAGTTTTATTTCAAGCTGTAACTCTAAGTAATTACAATGCCAGCTAATTGTTTACTGGGATCAGCTTAATAGTGTTATTATGACAAATCACAATCATTCTTAGAGCTACAGTAGTTTACAAATATATTGGTACCAACAAAAGTTTTCAAATATGACTGGTTGAGATCATCAAGGACACGAATTCTTTTCATTCTTGAAGTACTATCCAGTTGATTGGATAAACTAGCCTTGGTCTTCTCTTGAACTGCTTGTAAAGGCAAACTAACCTTGGTCTTCTCTTGAACTGCTTGTAAAGGCAAACAACTAACCTTGTTCTTCTCTTGAACTGCTTGTAAAGGCAATCAACTAACCCAGGTCTTCTCTGGAACTGCTTGTAAAGGGAAACAAACTAACCTAGGTCTTCTCTTGAACTGCTTGTAAAGGGAATCCACAAGTATCCCAGATAAATCTTGAAACTCTCTCCTGAAGGATTTATCGAGGTATTTGTCTTCTGCCTGGAGATGGTCATACTCATTGCGGAAAGTTTCTAAGTTCTTGCGAGCTTCTGCCATAGCTTCAAAGGAAATTTGCTGTTAATTAAAAAATGCTTGAAAATAATATACCTCAGATTTGAAGCATTGATTTCAAATATTTAAGTTTGATGCCTGGACAAAATCTGATTCTTTCCTCAAAATTTCAGCAAAGTTTTTCTTATGAGGTATGATATATGAAATAGGATAAATATAATGAGAAATAAATCTTTAAACTACTCATAACCTCTTTACGTTTCATATTAATCACAACAGCTGATTACTAACTGGTGGATCTAAATAACTTTTTTAAAGGAAAATGTTTTTTGTATCCTATATCTAGTTCAATGTTTTTTGTAATCTCATACTTAGTTCAAAGGTTTTTTTAAAAAAATCCATATCTAATTCAGTGTTTTTAAAATTACACTATACCTAATTCAATGGGTTATTTTATTCAGTGGTAAATTCCACCAAAGGACTATTTGATATTCTAGCTTAACAGTTACTTCCAGTCAGACATCTAAGAATCCAATCACACTTTTTTTGTTTGAAGATAAGAAATGAAAATACTTGATCAAAATAAACACCACTTCCTTATTAATATGGCTAAATTTATGACCTTTAAATGTTTTTTATGTTCAAGAGTTTGGTGAAGGTCCATATCCCTGGTGGCGATCTCTTCCTGAATCAACATGGCAAAGCGAAGTCGCACAATCTTCAGCTCTTCCTGAAAAGGTGCAAGGAACATTTGCTTGATTACTGTTCTTGCATTTTGATAATCACTTTGGGGTGATCAAATAAAAAAAATTGATTCTGGAGAGGCTAGAGAGTTAGGGATAAACCCAGCCCATGCATCACCTCAAAACTAATTGTATAATTATGCTTTAATGCAATTAAGGGGATTAAGTATGAGATTTGGACTTTGGGATTCAATATGTATAGATTGCAGTATAGATTGCCTTAGATTGTCGAATTTGGTACAAGTTCCAGCTCACCATTTGCCTTTCTATAATCACACTCAACAACTTTCTAATCAAATTCAGCATTTTTGCAATCAAAAGTTTGAATCCCAAGCCTCTAGTTGGAAACATTTGGGAGTAAAATATTGCTTTCCATTTTTCAGAAATGCAAGTTGTTAGTGACTAATATTTTTATTATAGGCAGATCCTTGATATTTAGTTGGCAGTAAATTTGAATTTAAACAATAATAAAATGACAAAGATATAATGCAACAATTTCTTATAATTGACCAGTGAACCATTATGCATGGGATAAAAAGACAAAACTATTTTGTATTTCAAGAGACATATTTTACCTACAGCAGTTTACTTTCATCTTAAAGTACAACAATATAACAGTAACAGTTATCATAAACCCTAACATCTCACAATGATTCTTAATGGAAGGCTGTACATACTACAAGTTTCAATAAATCCTCATCATTTATTTTAGCATTCAACATTTTTGGGAGACATAAAACAAATTTGCCTTTCTGTACAATGTACTTGTTATAGTATTATTAGTAGGGCTGGTGCTGATCAAAACATTTTGTTCCATTAATAAGAACAAATTTTATAGATTAATAGATTAATTTTGATTAATTATATTTCTAATAACTCATAAATAGATCTGGTTAAGTTGTGATCAATTATTTTGCTCCCAAATTTCATGACATAACACAGCAAAATTGATCTGCTAAGCAAGAAGTAAAGAAGAAAAACCTTTTTGTTTATGTATCTAAATAAATAATAATTATTTGGGGGAAAATTATGTAAGTAAAATAGTGTATCAATTATTAATAAATTGAAAAAAAAATATTGGAGATATTTTCTTAAATTTTAATTGATCAAATTAATTTAAATCGATTAAAGGTTAAATTTTTTAAATGATTGTTGTTGAGCCTCTCCTTCATAAGGGGCCTCCACAGATCATCGCTGGCACCTGCGATTCCTCCAAGGGCAGAGGCCACCTACAAGAGACCTCCAGGCATCTCTATCCTGGGCCAGTTTCGCCAGGATCTTCCATTCATGGCCAATTCTTTTGATGTCTGCCTCCACTTCTCTACGCCAAGTGTTTCTTGGACAGCCTTTTTTCTGCTTTCACTGGAGCTTCCCTTTTAGAGCTTGCCTCGTATGGGAAGCAGGATTTCTTAATGTATGATCAATCCACCTACACCGCTTCCTCAATTGGGTTCTGTTTTGTCCGCTGCCCCAGTTCCTGTTGGCTGATTTTGTCCGGCCAGTGAATTCTGAGAATCCTTCTTTTAATGATTAATCAATTAATTAATAGTTAATTACCGCAGCCATACTTTTTAGAAATACATATTTAATTTATTGATGTGTTTAAAAGAACACTTACTTGGTAGATAACCATCATCACTTTAATTTTATGCATGAAAAGGACATTCAGTGCATCATCAAAGGCTTGAAGAGACTCTTGTATACCTGACTGGAGTTTTCTCAGTTCTGCTTCCAATTGCTAAGGAGTGAAATAATAAATATGTATAACAGTGGATGATTTCAATTACCGTATATACTCATTCTTAAGTCAACATTTTTTGGACAAAATCTATGGGAAAAGGTTGGGGGGGGGGTTCGACTTATGAGCAAGTCATAGGTGATTTCTGCCTGTACACTCATTGAATATTGGTGTTGTTATTGTAGTTCATAAGATCCTTTTCTACGTTCTACACTGCTGAGAAGGGGTGGCCTCTACGTGGCTTGACAGATGAGTATGGTCACGGAGTTGACAGCAACCTGAGACAGACAACTCCTGGCATGGAATGCTGAAGTCCAATTTTAGGTTTTAGGTGCTAGGTACATATGATTACAGTCGCTGTATGGATCTTAGGCAAAGCATTTAGATGCAAAGCCGATGATGAAAACCAAAGTACCTGTTGAGGGTCGGGTTACTCTGAAATGACCGTTATGTCCCCCTCAATTAACTAGCAACGCCACTGAGCGATACCGGTTTAGGGCCAGGAGCGCCAGTACAGATTAGCAAAATGAACCGCTAAGAACACAGCTGATGCCAGCTCTGAGTAAACCTTCCAGTGGGGTTACACCCTAGGTAGGTCATTGATGATCCCCCGCATTGCAGCAGTTCTAACCATAGAGACTTGTAAGCTTTGCGGAAGTAATACCCTCCTTCGGGAGGTATACTTAGTGGGAGGCGTTTTTGACCTAGTGTCCTGGACGCCCATGTGGCCGCTTCTAGAAGCCACCGCTTCAGGGGGGGGGGGGCTTCTCAGCTTTTATGTCCCCTAGGGGGCCAGAGAGCTGAGGGGGTTTTCTGGAAAGCCCCATGAAGAGTGCAGGCTCAGGACTATGTACAAATATATGTTAGAGAATCATAAATCTTTTGCCCATAAACCATTGAACTTACCTTTCTAAATTTTTCTCTTTCTTCATTGAGGTCCTGCACCTTCTTCTGGTACTCTTTGTAAGCTTTCATTTCTTCTTCAGAGTATTCATCTTCTTTCTTAGAGAGCATGAAGGCAGGTTTTGGAACATCCTTTTTGTAAAATAAAACGTAAAATTATAGATATTTTGGTTTAATAATATCGCTGTTTTCCATGCTAATCTAGAAATCTCAACACAATCTGGTGTTCTTAACTCTATTTAAACAAAAATGCCTTTAGGTCTCCTTTAAATTGTTTTGTATTGTCTTCATATTCCCTAAATACTGAATTCGACCATTCCATTATTTTGGTGTCATTGATTAAAAGTAGCACACTCCTAAGGTCTTCTTCCTGTGTCTAGGAACTTTGAGAAAAGTGACACACTTTAAAGATATATACGGTATACCTGTATTTGAAGATTAAATGGAAAGACATATCATATGGTATACCTTTATTTGAATACTAGATAAAAAACGTGTCATTACAGAGAAGGGTAAATTTTAAGTTTCAAAACTTAAAACAAAAAGCTACTTTTCAGAAAGAAAATAGTGTTTAAATTTAGTTTAATTTAATGATGGGTATTTGAGAACATGTTTACTTCATTTTCATCCAAAATAAAAAATCTAAAACGATTATCTTTATTTTTAAATAACTTTAACCTCATAATTCAAATAAGTATCCTTCTTCATTCATATGATAAGTAAAATTAATTTAGATATTAAATTTATTGAAAAGTTAACATAATTTGGAATATAAAATTATCAGGAATGAAGTGTTATTGCATTGAGAATGTATGCCTTACAGTGACACATTGGAGTAAAAAAATTCACCTTTTTCAGTTCATCCTCTTTCTTGATCTCTAGCACACCCCCCATCATCATTTCCAAAGCTCTCTCTCTTGCATTGTCTCCCCTTTCCCTTGCCATCCTCTCCTCCTCCAGGAGTTTTTCCTCCTCCATTTTCTTTCTTTGTTCTGGTGTTAAATATTTCTCTACTTTAATCTGAAATATTTATTTGTCCTTGTATTAAATACCTCTTTACCTAAATATGACATATTCATTCCCCACTGTCTTTAATATTTCTCTACATTAATCTGAATTACTCATGTGACTCCATGTTCAATATTTCTCTATTTTAATTTGAAATATTCATTTGACCCCATGGTAAATGTTTCTCTATTTTAATCTGAAGCACAGTCTTTAAAGTTTTTGATGAGCTGCTAAATTTATAAGAAGATATTGATAACACACAAAAGAATTATGCAATAATATAAGCTAAAACTGTAATTAGCTAAATGCAACCAGTACCTCTTTGATTAAATCTCTAAGTTATAGAAACACAAATAAGTATGTCAATTAAAACTGCACTAAAATGTGTGAGATCTGGTTCAATGTTTACTTGCCTCACTGTCTTGGACATCTAATAGCAACTCAGGCCTCTCTGCCACACTCATGGAAGGTTCTATCATTTCTTCATCCAGGTCAAGGTCTTTGATAATTTTCATAATTCTTTTGTTTTTTTCTTTCACTTTTGCAATTTCTTGTTCCTTCTTGTTGTAGACTTCATCAAACTCTTTGTTAAATGCTTCCTTGATTCGATGGATGGCATCCTGAAGTTGTTGGATTAACAATTTTTAAAGAGCCTTTACCAAAATTTACTTAAATTATTTTTTTAAAACTTAGTTTGGGTAAATTAATAAGACTTTTAAGATCTCATTCACCCATTTAGGTTGGTTTTTTTTAAATTGTGGATCTAATGAAAACTTTTTTTACTATTACAATAAATTGACCTTAATAATAGCATTAGCAGACATACTACCATTACCCGACTGATATATGACCATTACCTGACTGATATATGACCATTACCCTACTGATATATGACCATTACCCTACTGATATATGACCATTAACCTACTGATATATGACCATTACCTGACTGATATATGACCATTACCCTTCTGATATATGACCATTACCCGACTGATATATGACCATTACCCGACTGATATATGACCATTACCCTACTGATATATGACCATTACCTGACTGATATATGACAATTACCTGACTGATATATGGTCATTACCTGACTGATATATGACCATTACCCTACTGATATATGATGATTACCCTACAGATATATGACAATTACCCGACTGATATATAACGATTACCCGACTGATACATGGCGATTACCCTACTGATAGGCCTATATCACCATAAAGAACAATATGCATGACTGACCATGTGACTATTATTAATGTGTATCCCCATTGGTGTAGTTTATAAAGAAAATGACACAAAAATAAGGCTTTAATTCTCAACCATTTAGTTAGGATGGTCAGCATGTTTAGTTAGGATGGTCAGCATGTTTAGTTAGGATGGTCAGCATGTTTAGTTAGGATGGTCAGCATGTTCTACACTTCTAATCAAATCCAAGACCAAATGTTCACATACCTTAGGCTCAAACACCCATGGTAAGAAAAACTTCAACAGTTTTCCTTACTTTTATTGAGTTGTTTAATGCTCTTATAAATAAGTCAAAAGTTACAGATAATAAAGCTAGAAATATACCATGATGATTTAAGTAATAAATAACCATTTGACAACAAAGACTGTTGGGGTATATCAAACAAGAATTTGAAAATAATTTTTCATCAAAGTTATTTAGAATTATAGATTGTCAAAAATATTTTCCTGGAAAGCTTGGAATTTTAGCCACTTCAAAATATTGGTGTTTAGGGTAGATCTTCTGTGCTTCACTTTTTTTTTTTAGAGATGTATCAATAATGTGGCTTAGAAATAGGCTGACCTCTAGGAGTATAATTTGAATAATCTTTTGTTCTCTTGTGTGCAATTCAAACTGGTTGTAAAAATATGGACTTCCCCCTCCGTACTGAGCACCTGAGGAATATTAACGTAAGTTTATACACTTTCTAAGGAAAAAATATATAAAATTTTGTATGGCAAACAAAGTGAAGTTGAATCAGGAATATGTGTTCTAGTCAAAACAAATAATTATATTAAAGGTTTCATCTAAGTGTTAGTTGCACACAAACAATTTTGGTTTTCTGTTCTTGTTTATTTACCTAAACTTCCTGATATAGAAGGATGCTCCTTGTGGCCTTCATCATCATCTTCATTGTCTTCCTCCTGTTACGTTTAATGTGGAAATGTCTTTTTTAAAGTCATATTATTTATAATTTACACCAAAGTAATTATTTTTTGTTTTTTAGTTCATGAGTTAAAACAGTCAAGACACTATTTAAAATAATAGATGAAAAAATAATTCTAAATAATTTCTAATTAAAAACATGAAGTATTTATGATAAATTGACATACATGAATAGCTGGCTTGGGAGTGACTTCTGCGAGTTCTTTTCTAGCCTGACAAAGTAAATATGTTTACACCATGTATCTTACTTTGTAAGACTCCAAATTACAATTTTTAATTTAAATCATAAGCTGGTTTTCTTTGTATTATAATTTATATATTTTTAATACTTCAGAAAATTATGTAATGTATGAATAAAAAATATATTGTAATATTTATAAATTTGTGTACTTTAGAAAGAGAAAACAAATTCACTTCTAAGTGGTGAAAGGACAAAAATGTTTCATTACCTCTGCCTCTCTTATCTCAATTTTTCTTCGAGTGCAGATAGTCTTGATAAGATTCAACATTTCAATTGAACGTTCACGTAGAGGGAAATTGCTGACTTCCAAAACAATATTGAATGCCTGACAAATTAATTACAAATTTTTATAAAAATTGGTTGCTCAAGTTTATTTCACTCACATGCTTTGTTATAAATTTGCCAAAAGTTTAGTATTTTATATACGATAATACTGATTTAGTTTCTTGAAGTTATTTTACTATTTTAAATTATTTTGTATTTGTTTTAGAGGCATTTACAAAAAACAAAGCAAACAGTTTATACTAACCTGTAGTGAACGCCCTTTAACAAACATTTTGTCCCAACATTCTTCTTTGATCTTGTCTCGTAAATATAACTTTGCCAGGTTCTCAAATTCTATTGTTTCTCTCACCTTTTCAAAAACACAAAGCTTTATATAATTTTATAATATTCTAATATTTAAAAATACAAACTATCAATAAAAATAAGATTTAATATAATTCTGAGACCGTTAAAAAAAGCACAACCAATTATGAAAATGTATGAACCAGCAGACCTTTTGGACTTCTGCTTCTCCTTCTTGCTGTAATCTGCTTTGTTCTTCAAGGTCAAGGTCAAACTCATGCCTCCCCAATTTTTCAATTTCTGGAAGATCCCTGTTTTCAGCCATCATTTGTTGAATCTATGGTTTAAATATTTAGGAGACTGTTGTTTTGAAAATTGCAGCTTCATTTCTACCAAGATCTCAAACTTCATAAAGTTATCTATAGGTTATTTGGCTTAGTTACAAATATAGTAAAAAAGAACACTTACAGTTCTTCTGATGTCTCTTATCTGCGAGCGAAGCTCATATTTAATGGTTGCATAATGTTTGTTCTCTTGACGTAATGCCTAGGGGGACAAAATATATTTGACCAAATGAAATGAAATAAATATTATAATTTCTTTCAAGAATTAAAGCTCTTCTAGAATCTATCCTGTAATTCATTAGCTACTGTAATCTAAAAATCCTTAGGTAATAAGTTTTTTTAAATATGAAACAATTATAACTTGTACAAGTTTATATAAACCTTTACTAAAACTTTTCTAAGACATATTTTCTTTCATTTTTCAGTTGATATTGATTAATGTTACTAAAAATGTATACAAAAGTAGGTTTTTACTAAATATGAAATTTAAAAAGCTCAAAACTGATTCATTTACTTTCATCTTAAGAAAATTTTATATTTTCAGCTGAGAGAAGGTAATTTTCTAAATTTAAATCCTAAAACTTACATCATTCTGTCTTTGTTCAAGCCAAGTGGAATTGAGCCTTGGTGATGGAGGTGGGGACACATAGATCTGGTCATTGTCTTGAGCTTGTTGTTTAGCAAGCTCTATCAGTTCCTTTAAAAAAGATATTGGCACTAGTTTGGTCCCACAAATATAAAATATTAAAGTCTTCAAAATATTTCATTTTAAAACTTTGCTAATACTTCTAAATTTTAAAAAACATCAAAGTCGGCACTTATGTTATTGCATAATTACCAAGGATTTTTTTTCATATTTCAATTCACTACATTTTCATGACATTGCCACTATTAAAGGTATGGGTCATATGAAACAAAATTAATTTAAAGAATACTTAAAATAATGGAGACTTTTTAATGATAAATAATAGATTCATAATTGTGTTTTTTTAATTTTTTAATCTCATACTCTTCTTTCATTCTCAAGTTCAGAGGCTCTGCGAAAATCTGGCATTGTCTGAAAAGAATCTTGGTACTCAGCAAGTTTTTGATTTTCCCTTTGAATAAATTCCATGTCTCTGTTTCTCCGCTGTTTGAAAATGCTTGTGACCCCTTTGCTCTTAGTATGGCTAGACACAAGAAAAAAACATCCTTTAGTACTATTGCTTTATTTTGTGTTTAATTGTTACATCCAAATTGATCATGATGATTTTTTTTTTAGCTATGGCTAATAGTGTTAGTCATTCTCTTGTTGTTGATAAATAGATTTAATTAGCATCTTAAATAACAAGATTTTGTTATTTTATCTAACAAAATGTGGGTGAGACTGCAATCAGGCCTATAGATAAGTAGATGGATAACATGTAAAAAAATGTTTGAGCCTGACAAGGTGTCACAAAATAAGAAACGTTTCGGCAAAGAGACTCCTTTACTAAACAAATAGAACAAAGACAAACAAAACAAATAAAACTAATAAAAAGAAAGTAGCCTAATAATAAGAAATTAAAACTTATTTGTCTTTGTTCTATTGGCTCATTGAAGAAAGCTCTTTGCAAAAATGTTATTTGTTTTGTGATGTCTTGTCAGGCTCAAAATTACCCTGTTTCCCTGTTATCCATCTAATCATTTTATCTATCTTGGTAACATTTTTAGAGTATCATAGCCCATTGTCATAGCCAAGGTGGGGTAAAGGGGTTATGCTCCTGTGTTCTAAACAAGGGACTATTAAAAAATTCATTATTCATGCAAATATAAAATTAGAATATATTCATTTTGAAGAGGTATCGTATTTCAGTTTTAAAATCTCAATGATTTATTTATTTTTTTAAATGTGACATTAACCTTAAAGCAAAAATTTAAATGACAACTTACATCCAGTGACAACAGCCAAAAGTTCCATCATAACCACATGTAAAAATATATTGGCAGTCATCAGAAAAAGCTACAGCTTTCACTCCTCCAAAGCGATACTCATGTGGGATAAATAAAGCAGTGCGGTCCTAGAAATAATCCCAACAAATCCAGTTTCATTATGACCATTATTAAATATCTGCATAAACAAATAATCTATTTGTATAGTCCAAAGATTTAATTTTTATTTTAGTCTAAGTTAAAGGTAAGGCAAAATGTAATAATATATATTTAAAAATTTCATGCAATAAAAAGTTTTATTTTTGAAATTACAAATCATTTTTTAATATTAATTTATGAATTAATGTAGTAAACATCCTCATTATGATGATTTATAATAATGTTTCATGCCTTTAAAATCATAAAGCAAATTAGGAAAACACCTTGTATTTGTATATTAAAAACCATTATAAAGAGTACAAGATTTCTTCAATTGACCGAGGTCTCTCACCATGGTTGCAACATTTCTAATTTTTATGGAGCCATCTTTGGAATGTGAAAGTAACCACTTGAGATGTGGGGACAAAAGAATACCGCCGCCATTAAGCTGATGACCAGGGAATTCACCAACAGGACTTAGAAGTAGATCGATCTGGTAGAGAAATAATACTTTCTTCTATGGATCATTTGTCATTGATTTAAAAAAATTTTCTATTTCAAAAAATTACTTGTGACTATTTTCTAAAGCAATCAATATTAAACGGCGGCATATACTTTTAGCTAAGTTCAGTTTTATCTATAAAGTAAACATTACTTAACTCAATGTCAATAATATTTTTAAAAAGCATCAAATAAAAAATAACCATTTATTTTACAATTTCATCATTTTGAAATGATCATTAAATAGGAGAGTCAGATTTAATTTTTTTTTTCAAATTTATTTTTTATGCAAATCACCTTTTTCAATGCTTTTTCTGAGTCCTGTACTGGCATGTTAAAAATGAGAATTTTCTTAGTACTTGCACTAAGAGCATAAATGACCTCTCCTTCTCCTATGGCTAATCCATATATTGCATGGCGAAGCCCCATTTTTAATCCATGACAAGCCTGATCATCAATTTCACACATAGAATTTTTATAGTACTTCTGAATATCTGTTTTTGTGGGAAAATAGATTAGAAGCAGAGTTGTTTTTTTTAAAGCAACATTTAAAAAAACACATTTTTGGAAACATTTAATGCTACTAAATTCTGAGAGTATTTTGCTTTATTTAAATTATGTGAGTAAAACTTTGTACAGATGCTTCAATTAAACTTTACTTATATTCATATTTTAATAAGATTTAAGTTAAAATTTAAGCTAGATATAAAGTTTTAACCTCTGATGCTTGATGAAGCTCTAAAGAAAAAATGTATGTTCTTTCAGAAGTGCTTAATTTTTATTTTATATTTGTGTACATATATCTGAAGATTTTTTAAATATTAAAATCTTATAGGTAGTTGTAATATGTTCGATGAATAATTGATTAGTTTAGCCAAATGAACAAAATGAAAATTTTTAATGAAACATTTCATTCATTGAATAATTATTTTTTTACTCTCCATCATGAGGCCAGACAAACTAGAACACACAGTAACAACAAGTAAGATGGAGGGCAAAAGGGATCGAGGCAGACAGAGAGAAAAGATGCTGGATGGGCTGACAAGATGGCAGGGGGGCACAATAACTAGCAGAGCTAATGGGCAATACCAAAGACAGAGAGCTGTGGAGAAGCATGACCGCCTATGCCTCTAGGATGGATAGATCCTTACAGGACCAGTAAATTAATCAAATGAATGTAATAATTTTTTGTATGTAAAATTTTACTGACCATCAATAACAGGACCAGTAAATGTAAACTTGTACAGCAGGTTAGAGCCTTTTATTTCTGGATTATTGTTGCAAGCTGCCACCAAAATCGTCCTATCTTTTTGAAAAACATTGGTTGACAAAGCTTGAACGTTGCCCATCACACCTGATTTTTAAAAAAATATATTTTAAAATGTAACAAAAGCAATGATCATGAAATAATGTTGAGAGAACTTGATAATGAATTAAGAACAATATTTTGCTCAAACAGATATTAGTTTAGGAAAGTCGAAAAATTAATAAACTATTACCTGCAAATTATGTAAAAGAATTATTGTAATAAAAGTTTTAAAACATTCAATTAATAATAATTTAATATCTTTTTTTTTTAAACTTTACTAAATTTACATGTATATTATATGGGTTTAAGTGCTGATTAAAATATTTGACGTCTTTCAGTGAAATATTTTTAATACAATTAAAGACATGTGACATTTAACATTTGAATCAATCTTACTTAGGTATCCTAGCACAACAAAACCGCAGCTTGGTCTTGCATCTATTAGAAATATGTTGCTGTCATTAGATGCAGCAAACAAGATATTTCCAGTGTCACCATTGAACCTGAAAGGACAGTAATTTTATTTCAAATTTGATATTAGATTTAAACTAGTACATGTACTGACAAACTTTGGACAGTTTAACATTGAAAATATCCATTATAATTTGCAAATGTAAAAGGAATTGATCAGTTCTCAAATATGTTATAATGCTCTCCTCCATTAATAAAAATTCGAATTTTTTAGTTCCTTTAAATTATTGTAATTGATGTCTATGTTAAATGGGTACCATAACTGAAGGAAATCAACATTTTTTAAACAATTTTGTTTCATGAAGATTATTTTGCAAAATTTTTTTTTTTTTTTTTTTTTTTTTTTAAGGCATGTCTAATTCAAATGAAATTAGATAATACCCAAAGAATTCATATGATAAAGCATAAGCATGTATGTTTGAAATGTGCATATAAGGTTGAGAGTAAAACAGGAAACATAACAAAATAAGAAGAAAAAAACTAATGAGTGGCAGTGGCTTTTAATTACAATTGTGTATTATTTTTTATTGATAATTTATAGAGGAAATATTTTTAAATATTATTGATTGCATGCTTGAAACGTTACAGGTTCTAAACACAGAAAAATAAGTTTTTCGTGTATAATTATTTCCAAAAATGGGCAGCAATTTCAATTATTCATATCTTACATAGTTTGAAATAAACATAATTATTTTGTTTTTTCTTACACTATGTAGTCCAAAGATTTTTTAAAAAGTCTGTGCTTCATTATGACTCGCGGGCTTTGGGGCTTGGTAGCATCAACAAAACACAGATTTCCGCCATTTGTTCCAATAGCAACATACTGAGCTATGGGGCTACATGCCAAGCTTGAACACTGATAACAGTATTGAGGAAAACAGAATTTATGAAAACACAATTGTGATCGTTAATTTTGATAATGAACTAAGAATAAACTCCCCTAAGGCAGTGATGGTGAACCAATTTGGGGTCACATGCCCCAAATTCAACGAAAACCCAACTTAGTTATAGCAAAGTGCCAGCACTACAATTAAACCCGAAAATGGGGGTTTGGCTTAGCAAAACAATAAACACTTGTTTTAGGAATTAAAGAGAAAAAACAAGAAAAGAGTTTTCAATGATAAAAAAAAACTTTCTATTACAGGAAATAGATTAGTTTTATGTAATTAATGAGATATTTGCTGTTGTACACCTACTGATAATTCATCAAACCTTGGTTAAATTAAGCACAACATATGCAGCATGCAGGTTATCTGTTAGTCTGTTTCTTGTCACATTTGATATAATTTTAAGCTAAAAAAAATCTGTTCACACACTTGAGATTATCCAAACAATGTAAGAAAAGCACCCTTAAGTGTTTTCATTGATTTAAATTTATTTGGCAGAGAATTCCACACTTCAAGCATTTCATTTTCACAACTATCAATTGTGCTGTCCTGTTTGATCTCTTAATACTACATCATCTCAAAGTGTTGCACACAGATCAGAGAATTTTCTTTTCCACATAGAGCTTTCTTGAAATTTCAATAGCTCCATTTCCAAGTTTTCAAATTCTAACCATTGAAGACAAGAAAGATCAAGTTCTTCAAACTTAGATTTGTCTGGAGAAGTAAGAAAACACATGGTTGTTTCCATCTGCCAAAACTGTAGAAATCTGTCATTAAAATTGTTCTTTGCAAAAGCTACAAAGCTCAAATATTCCTTGTAGATTTCTTCATGACTTCAAGGATTGTGTGCAAATTATGTAGAATTTTCTAAACGCATCTTTAGATTTGGAAAATATTTCATCTGCCCACTTACAAAATCTCTTTGAAAAACATGCTGTTTTCTGTCAAATGTTTTTATATTGCAAAACATAATTTCTGCTGTTTTTCACAAGCCTTGCAGTTGCTTGTTTAGTATATTGAAGTGTTGTGTAAAATCTGTAAAAAAAAAAAACTAAGATTGTTAAGCCATATCAGTAAGCTGTAGATAATCCTGAACTTTTTCATTCAAAAATAATATAATCAAGCCCCTTACAAATCTCTAGAAAACTCGCCCTCTGCTCAACCATCTGACATTGTACTTATTTTACATAAATAAAGTGTTATACTGTATTTGAACCTCATCAAGTGCTTGAAGCTGTTGACAATTAAGGGCTCGAGCAATGATGTAGTTCACCATTTAGGTGAACATCTATAAGAAAATTGTCTAATATCTTGCACCTGTCCCGGGCACAAAGAGCTTCTTGGTGAATGAGACAATGAAACCAAATAAAACGATGTTTTACTTCTTAAACAAAGAACTTATAAAAGCATATGTTGTTCCTAACATGCAAGGCGCACCATCACTAGTAATTGAAACAACTTTTTCTGGTCTTATGTCTTGTTGAAAAAAAGCTTCCATCACAGCATTGTAAATATCTTTTCTTTGTGTCATTTCAAGCAAAGATGCCAATTTAACCTGCGCTTCCCTCATGGTATCACCAACAGCATAATGCAAAATTATTGCCAGCCTTGCATGGTTTTTTATATTTATGATTTCATCCATGCACATTTAGTAATTGAATACCTTTTGTTAGTCAGTGGTAAGCTGCTCAACACTATCACTTGCCATCCACAGGAATTGATCATTAACAGTGTTTCTGTTAAGTGGCATTTCAGTGATGCATTGTTTAATTTTGAAAGTCGTGAAAAAGGGAAATAATCCTAGACAACATGACATCTTTGATTAAATTCCCATCAGAGAGCGGTTTACCATGTTTTGCCAGGCAGAGTGAAATTTGAAAGCTGGCCATTATTATATTGTTTTAGAAAGATATTTACAGAAACCAACTTTCTGGCAATTATAATTCCTCATTTCCCTTCAATAAACACCTTCTGCTCAGCTTCTTCAAGTTCGGCAACATTCTTGTGGTTGGTGTTAAAGAGCAATCTGACACTACATGTGTAACACACAACACTTTCCCCGCATAGAATGTATGCTCTCCTATGGTGTTCAATAAATCCAAACGATTGTGTTCAATAAATCCAAATGATTGTGTTATCCAAATGATTGTGTTCAATAACTCCAAATGATTGTGTTCAATAACTCCAAATGATTGTGTTCAATAACTCCAAATGATTGTGTTCAATATCTCCAAATGATTGTGTTCAATAAATCCAAATGATTGTGTTCAATAACTCCAAATGATTGTGTTCAATATCTCCAAATGATTGTGTTCAATAACTCCAAATGATTGTGTTCAATAACTCCAAATGATTGTGTTCAATAACTCCAAATGATTGTGCTCAATAACTCCAAATGATTGTGTTCAATGATTGTGTTCAATAACTCCAAATGATTGCATTCAATAACTCCAAATGATTGTGTTCAATGATTGTGTTCAATAACTCCAAATGATTGCGTTCAATAACTCCAAATGATTGTGTTCAATGATTGCGTTCAATAACTCCAAATGATTGTGTTCAATAACTCCAAATGATTGCGTTCAATAACTCCAAATGATTATGTTCAATAACTCCAAATGATTGTGTTCAATAACTCCAAATGATTGTGTTCAATAACTCCAAATGATTGTATTCAATAACTCCAAATGATTGTGTTCAATAACTCCAAATGATTGTGTTCAATAACTCCAAATGATTGTGTTCAATAACTCCAAATGATTGTGTTCAATAAATCCAAATGATTGTGTTCAATATCTCCAAATGATTGTGTTCAATAACTCCAAATGATTGTGTTCAATAACTCCAAATGATTGCGTTCAATAACTCCAAATGATTGCGTTCAATAACTCCAAAAAGAAACATTAAATATAAAACAATCATATTATAAAAAAATTAACATTATAAGCCAATAGTAAGGTATTGCATTGATACAAATCAACTACCTACGGCTTCAGATTCAAATATGAACAAGGGCAACAGTAACCGTTAACTCAAACTCTTAGTTAACCTTTATATTTAGATTTCATGTATCCCTTTTCAGCTTTAATTGGCTTCTTTTGGCTGAGCTAATGTGAATAGCATCGGTTTCCATACTAAGCTTTTATGTTTTATTATCAAATAGCATTGGTTTCCATACTTAGCCTTTATGTTTCATTATCAAATAGCATTGGTTTCCATACTAAGCTTTTATGTTTTATTATCAAATAGCATGTTTTTTAAATTATATTTGTACAATCCGTTAAAGATATTCAATAGAATAATTCACAGGTTACATCAAAATGCTTAGATTTGAAAACTTGAAACTATTTAACAACAGAAGTATTAAAACTCACCAGCAGTCTGCAATAAATTTCAATTCATTTAGCAAACATCAGCAGCTTGAACATTTGTAAATTCTTTGCTATGTAACAAGTAATATGATTGGCCCAGACTATTGAAACGTCATAAATTTGGTCAATGAATAATAAATATGTATGTTGATATTTGAAAATATTATATCCAGGTCAGTGGCCTAATGCGATAAGTAAGTGAAATGTAAAAAAAAAGACTAAAACACTTATTTAAATTACATAGTATCATTTTATTAAGACTATTGATTACGGAAATACTATTTTAGTCACGTGCCAGCAGATAAGGCTCTCCATGCGGCCTTTGGCACACGTGTCATAGGTTTGCCATCACTGCCCAAAGGTATTAAATCAAGTTTAAAAAATTTGAATTTTTGGGGGTTTTTTTTATAATTAAATAATAATAATTTTATAACTGATCCCTGGAGTATTTTTTAAAGCATAGTTTATTTTTAAGTCCTCAAAGTTATCATCCTATAGCATCCAGTTACCATTAGCCTCCCAGGGTCTCATTTAAAAGCTGATTCCTTAATTGACTGATTTAGAATAATACATTAAACATTCATATAGGCATGATTAAATACAAACAAAATGTATGGAATTGTTTTTATGTTGAAAACTTAAAATTGTAAAAAAAAAATCTGTGGACAATGTTAAAATAAAACATACTGCTTCCTGCAAAAATATCTGGCCCATAAAGGTCCCATCAGTTATCTTCCACATTTGCAGAATTCCTTCCTCACTGACAGACTAGTAACATAAAATTGAAAAATATATAAATATTTCATCATCATAAAGTGAAAATGGAAGCAGGATAAAGGGACAGGTGTAAACATGTATTGTTTTTTTCCAACCTTTCTCTTTTAAAAACTAAAATGTATATTAATTTTTTAAAATATTTAAAAAAGAACAGTATTTCTGAGATATTATATCAGTAAAAAAAAAAGAGACTGAGTAAGTAAAAATCAAATAAAAATGATTACTTTTAACTATACATCTCAAGCATATTTCAATTGTACTGATTAGCAAAAATAAAATGAGAGATTTACAGAAATTTTTATTTTTTATTTTTTGGCTACCTAATTTTAGTGAATCACCAGCATAAAGCCTCTCTTATAAATTGCTATATAAATCAGACCAATGGTTAAGATGCCCAGTCCTGTAACAAATGTTTAAGGGTTAAATTAATTTAAGCCATTCTAAAACTTACCACACAGCAGTCAGATCCTATTGTCATGCCCCCAACACCAACAAAGTTTCCCCTGGGCATTTCTATCAATGTAGTTACAGATGATTTATCTCCGACTGATGAATACTGGATGACACCCTAAGCAATGATATGAATGTTTTAAAAAATAACTTAAGCCCCCAAAAATATGTGTTTTCTTGTGTGTTGCATTTCTTGATGACTTTAGTTTGCGCTTTTTTTTGTGTCTACCAGTTATGATAAAGTATTTATGGAACATTGATATTATGCAAATGTTTCTAACCTTTGGTGAGCCCCAGGCCATATGTTGATAGCTGTTGTTAAAATTCAAAGTTGTAACAGGAAAATTTACAGGTATTTCTTCTATGATTGTGACCTCTTCTTTTGAAACCTCAAGTAGTCGAATAATTCCATCCTGAAATTATTCAGATAAATAAGAAAATAAATAAATTTAAACATTTTAAAAAAATATTTGCAAGAGCAATTAAACATTTAATTAAATAAACAACCAGTTTCCTGGTGAATTTTCCTATCCAGGTAAATTCTGTGCACACAAATTTAGAGTAGAAATGTATTGACTTGAAAAATTTAAGCAAGTTACAGATTGATACAAATTTTTGTTTGAGTCAAAGATCTTCCTGTAATATTTAGTTAAAAACAATGTGATTTTAAGCTCCATAGCTCTAGGATAATGGTGGTTAAGACTTTTCACATCATGACCACATCAATATATCTTCACATTATAAAGACCTTTAAATGAATTAATCCTAGGATATTAAAACTATATATTTTAGTATTTTGACTAAAACCATAAATTTATTTTAAAAATCTATTTAAAATTTAATACCAATCTTATGTTATCTTTAACAGTCACTCTTTCTTTACAGAAAATGCTTGGATAGTATACTAATCCTAATCCTTGGTTTAGGAATTGTCTAACATTTTTATTAGAGCTTTAAATGTTAATAGTGTGTTGGTTTTCCTCGTTTCATCAGGCAACCTATTCAACACCAGAATTCCAGATGGGAAGCACGAGAATTTTTTTTTTTAGCATATTGAATATGAAAAGTGTTTTTATCCCAATATTTATCTGAGTTTTGTATTATATTATCTCGGTCAGCCACCAAATATGATTCTCTGGTGGCATTCTCCTTTATTGATGTGGCGGCCATTAGAAGTTTCTTCTGTCCTTCGTTTTTCCATTTTTTTTAAATTTTCAAAATAAACAGGTATTAGTCTTTGGAAAGTCGAAAAATTTCAAGGAAAAAATACCATGATAAATAAAATGGAAATAATTTATAAAGTTTCCTGTTCAGTTTGGTACCCTTTGTTCCACAGGCCAGTCTGCAGCCCGGGGGTTAGGGACCATTGTTCTTATGTTCCCAGGTTAAGGTTTAATGATTTAACTAATGGTGTTACTCTTTTTAGTTTTGAATAATCTCAGGTAATGAATTTTGCTGCTTTTTAAAATCTTGCTATAGTTTATCTATGTTTTTCTTTGGAGGATGGGTCCCAAAAAGAAGATGCATATTCTGGTACAGGTCTCACCAAAGAAAGGTATCATTTTAGTTTTATTTTTGGATAACTTTTTATTAAAGTTTCTTTTTATAAAGGCTAAATTTTCATTAGATTTTCAAATTAGTTCATTCTTGAGTGCTATGCAAATTTAATTTGGATTAGATGTTTTCCATGAATAAAATTAGGGGTCTAACAACCTGGGACTATCGCAAGATAGTTTCCCATTTTTGTAGTCTTTTTTATCAGATTTCTCTATCTTATTCTGACTCAATTGTTCGAAAGATTAGACAATAATCAGCACACAAAAAATCTTCCTGATGAGATGCTGTTGGATAAATCATTTGTGTAAATTAGGAAGAGTTTACAGTTATTGGTGCCGATTTAGATCAATAAATTATTATAATTTTATCTGTACCTCAAAGGAAATCTTGAATAAATAATGTATGGGACCAGAAATGCCAAAACATTTTATTAATCCTCTTAATGAATTATTTAGATCAAGGAACCCCTCAAGGAATTATTTATAATGAATTTCAATTTTCAAGACAGCTACAAATTTTCTATATTAAATTATACCTATGCTATATGCTATCTGTAGAAAAAAAAAAAATGTAATGTTTATATGTACCTTTCCCGCAGTATATAGTCCACTGCTGTGCAAAGCCATGCAGTCAAGAGAACCAACTGGCAAGTTCACCTTAGGTTTTGCTGAGAATATTTTCATATTGATATCAATAATTTAGTCAAATATTTCCTAAGGCTTCTCAACTTTTATTTGAAAAATAATCATACCATTTAAAGAGTGGCTTGTCTAAGTTAACAATAAGGAGAGAGTGTGTGTGTGGGGGGGGGGGG
>MUZC01004493.1:328489-341979 GCA_002072015.1 Radix auricularia | reverse complement strand
TTGCATTACATTCTGTCAATGGCTTTCATTGCATTAAATTCTGTCAATGGCTTTCGTTGCATTACATTATGTCAATGGCTTTCATTGCATACATTCTGTCAATGGCTTTCGTTGCATTACATTCTGTCAAAGATTTTATAATTGCCTTGGTCTTGTCTTCATCTCAATTTCATGAAGTCGGGCCGTGGCGATGATGTGAAGACTTTGACTATTGACTCACCTCCTGCTATCAAATTCAATTGAAAGTTGTACATTTACCACCATCAGTATCAATAAAGACTTTCAGAATAGGAATTTGACTGCGGCGTCCTGGTGAATGAATGAAAGCGTTATTCTAATAATTAATCTAATACAAGGGTGCGTGGTATTGCCGGCCGCATAAAAAATCCTTTTTTGAAACGGCCGCCAAAATTATTTCACTTAATAACAATACCGTCACTATCAAACATTTACTTCTAATAAAAGTCAACGCGAGATAATAATGACATGATCATAATTTATTGTAGGCAAACACAGTGCTTAATTAAAAACAAAAAAGTTTTCATCGATATTCTCTTATATTTCTACTTTATTGAACACTAGCCGACCCGCGTCGTAGCATACGCCGCTAATGAGCGATGAGGTACACACTGCTGCGAGTACACACAGTTGCGCATGCCTGGAGAGCGAGGGAGAGCGCCTAAAGTATTCATTTTATGAAAGTACTAGCGATTTCCCGCGCGTTGCTGCGGGAAGTTGGAGAATTAGTGATGAGTGAGTGAGTGCATAAAAAAACTATATTTGGGTCCCCGGTGCCCAGCAAAAGATATTTTAAATATTATTTCGGCTGCTGCCATCACGGAAGTGTATTTAACAAACCCCAAAGTTACATGAGTTTACCTATTTAGGAAATAGGAAAAATACTGCTTTTCAATTTGTAAATAGCACATATTAGAAAAAAAACACGTTTTTGAGGCCCCAGCCCCAATGAGTGTGAATTTTAAAATTATATTACACCACTTTTCGTCGTGAGAGAGTACCCAACAACTTCCAAAAGTTTTATGCTTCTACCTACATGGGAATGGGAGAATTAGTGATTTTTATTTTTTATATAGTTAATATCAGAAAAAAAACTACATTTGGGCCCCCCAGCCCCCAGTAAGGGATATTTTAAATAATTATTCACCTGCTGCCATCGTGGAAGCGTTTGCCTATTCGGGAAATAAGAGAATTAGTGATTTTCAATTTTTATATAGCACATATAAAGAAAAAACACATTTTTTCCGCCCCGGCGCTCATGAGTGTGCATTGAGTGGAAATTTACCATTCCCTTTCGCCAACTTTCATCGGGAGATTGTACTCAACATCTTTCCAAAGTTTCATGCTTCTACCTACATGGGGAAAGGGAGAATTATTGATGTTCAATTTTTATATAGTTTATATTAGGAAAAAAACTACTTTTGCCCCCCCCTCGCCCCCATTAAGAGATATTTTAAATATTTTTTCACCTGCTACCATCGTGAAAGTTTAATTATCCATTCCCCAACGTTTCATGAGTCTACCTACGCGAGAAATAGGAGAATTAGTGATTTTCAATTTTAATAAATCTCATATAAGAAAACAAACGTTTTTTTGGGCCCCGCCCCCATAAGTGTGTATTTCAAAATTCTTTTACACCGAAAATCGTCGTGAGAGGGTACTTAACAATTACCCAAAGTTTCATGCTCCTACCTACACGGAAAATTGAAGAATTAGTGATAAGTCGGTTTTTAAAATAAGAAAAAATATATTTGGGCCCCTGGTTACCAATTAGTGGGAAATCTAACATTATTTTTGCATATTTTCGTCGGGAGCTTCTACTCGAAAAATTTCCTAAGTTTCATGCTTCTACCTATATGGGAAATAGGAGAATTAGTTATTTTCAATTTTTATATAGCTCAAATAAGAAAAAAAACGTTTTTGGGGCCCCGGCCCCCATTAGTTGGAAATTTAACATTCTCTTTTGCAAATTATCATTGGAAGCATGAACTCAAAAAATTAACAAAGTTTCCTGCTTCTAACTATACGGGAAATAGGAGAATTAATGATTTGCAATTTGTAAATAGCTCATTTAAGGGGAAAAAACTTTTTTGGGTCCCCATTATTTTTGGGCCCCAGTATCTCTATGAGGGAATTTAACGTTCTCTTTCACCAATTATCATCGGGGGATTGTATTCAACAACTTCCTCAAGTTTCATGCTTTCTACCTACATGGGGAATGGAAGAATTAGTGATTTTCAGTTTTTAAATTTGGGCCCCCAGCCCCCCAGTAAGAGATACTTTAAAAATATTTCACCTGCTAGCATCGTGAAAGTGTATTTATCAACTCTCCAACCTTTGATGAGTCTACCTACTCGGGAAATAGCAGAATTTGTGATTTTCAATTTATTTATAGCTCATATAATGAAAAAATGGTTTTCGGGGCCCCAGCCCCCATGAGTGGAAAATTTAATTTTCTCTTTTCCCAATTATCGTCGGAAGCATGCACTTAAAAATGTCTGAAGTTTCATGCTTCTACCTACACGGGAAATAGAAGAATTATTGATTTTCAATTAGTATATATCTTATATAAGGAAAAAAACATTTTTGGGACCCCGGCCCCCATGAGTGTGAATTTCAAAATTCTTTTTCGCCAATTTATTTTGTAAGAGGGTACCCAACAACTTCCCAAAGTTTCATGCTTCTACCTACACGGGAAGTTGAAGAATTAGTGATGTAGGAAAAAAAAGTTTTTGGGCCCCTGGCCCCACATGAGTAAGATTTTAAAAATTCTTTTACGCCAATTTTCGTAGTCAGAGTGTACCCAACAACCTCCCAAAGTTTCATGCTTCTACCTACATGGGTAAATGGAGAATTAGTGATTTTCAATTAGTATATAGCTTATATAAGGGAAAAAACATTTTTACGGCCCCGGCCCCCATGAGTGTGAATTTAAAAATTCTTTTGGACAATTCTTGTTGTAAGATAATACTCAACAACTTCCCAAAGTTTCATGCTTCTACCTACACGGAATTTTGGAGAATTAGTGATGTAGAAAATAAAAGTTTTTGGGCCCACGGCCCCACAAGAGTGAGATTTTTAAAATTCTTTTTCACCAATTGTCGTAGTGAGAGAGTACCCAATAACTTCCCAAAGTTTCATGCTTCTATCTACACGGGAAGTTGTAGAATTAGTGATGAATCAGTCAGTCAGTGAGGGCTTTCCCTTTTATTAGTATAGATTTGTTGAGGAGAGCATGTGACTTCTTTTTTGTCATTGAGCAAAACGGAGAGCACGAAGTTATTATGCCAATGTTTAGAAACAAAGCTTGCAGCCGTGTTGCGAAGTCATGTTCGAAAAGAAAGTTGGAAATGAACGGGCATAAACACAAACATTTTCAAAAATTAAAAAAAGTAATGTCTTAGCTAGGGCTTGAACCTACTTTCACATGATATCATTTGATATGTGATTGTGGAGAGAGATCACCTGATGAATGCAAGACCAGAATGCTTTGCGAGGCAGTTCAAAGTGTGGAAAGATTGAAGAAAGACAAACACTGTCTATGTAACTTATAGCACTCCAGAAATTAGCGGCTGCCCTGCTCTTGGATGTTTGCAGAGAGTCGCAAAAAGTCCGGACACTCGCTGGAAACCATCAGTCGCATTTCTGACGCCAGATTGGTGTCCACCAGTCAGGTTCGATATTTCTTCTTGTGATATTTCATTTTTGAAAATGACGCTTCGCCCATGTAAGTGCTTCCAAACAGCATAATTAGAGTGTTTCTTGCTATTTCGCGAAGCTTGGGATACCCCACAACTACTTTCCATGCATGTCTCCAGTAAATCGTTTTTGTCCTCGAATTTCTTCACAAGGTGCGCGTTATTTTTTTTTTGGTTTGATCAGTTCCATTTGGACTTCCAACGGCACACTCTCTCTCCCAACCAAATGTGGAGAATCAACGAGTCTCATATTTTCTGGGCTCTTGTCGAAATCCTAAAAAACGTTCTGCAAATCCGAACAGCAGTGCTTCGAGGAAGCCTGACACTGAAAAGGACGTAGCCGGAATTTTATATTTTCTTATTTGATGGCTCCCGATTAAAGCGGTGAGTTGTGGGAAATGATTGAGATTGAGCTGTTGGATATAATGACTTTGTAGCAGACGACATTTGTCACAGAAATCCTGTACTCTAAGCGCATGAGGCAAACTGTTGTTCCTTTGCCTTGCAAAGACTCGTTCGGGCAGTTGATATAAATTAAGAAATTTCACAATGAAAGCTAGAGATCTAGAGAAAGCCTGGTCGTAATTTGTTTCCCAATAACAAGTGCTTAAGAATATTCTATATTTCGTTTTAAACTTCAATAATATATTGCGAAATCGCAAATATTTGACGGCCGCAGGTTATTATAATTTAAACATTTCCACGGCCGCACCTTTTCGTGCCCACGGCAGCACCTTTTCGTGCCCACGGCAGCACCTTTTCGTGCCCACGGCAGCACCTTTTCGTGCCCACGGCCGCACCTTTTCGTGCCCACGGTCGCACATTTTCGTGCCCACGGCCGCACATTTTCGTGCCAACGGCCGCAGGTTGAGCACCCCTGATCTAAACTCTCCACTCCTATAACCTGCACCCGTGTGTTTCGTGTGATCGTTAAACATCTTTTAGCCTAGAAAAACTGATTTTAATAATGCTTAAAAAGTTGTCATATTTTAAAGTTAATCAATTAAATAGTTA
This sequence comes from Radix auricularia, assembly GCA_002072015.1. Classification (NCBI taxonomy): domain Eukaryota; kingdom Metazoa; phylum Mollusca; class Gastropoda; family Lymnaeidae; genus Radix; species Radix auricularia. The sequence continues at coordinate 337,249 of MUZC01004493.1, read as the reverse complement.
TTTAGAGTGTAGGCCTACTGAAAGGCGTCGGCCGTTTCGAATCGCGCCAAGCGAGTTGACAGAGACACTCCATGCAAGATACAATCTTTGTGATGAAGATGAAACGCCAATTGGCCGCTATGTATAGAGTGGATGCTGATGAACCAACTGCACCTCTATCCAGTATAGGGAACTTTTGTTGCTTTAAAGTTCACCACACACTATTTTTCCTTGCTATTCACGCGGGGGGGGGGGTCGTTCTTTACGAATAGCGAAAAACCGCGAAATCGGATGCAGTTTTAAAACGCCTATGAGTGATGTTATATAGTATATGCGGTACTAAACTAAATTATGCTTCCCAAACACTTTCTAAAGACACTCTTACTCATACTCTTTAACTATACATCTTCTGTATTAATTACTGATAATGTGAACACATTTTAATTTTGTACTGCAACAATAGTTTAACTAAAAAAAAAAGAAAAGCAAGTACAGAAGGACAGTAACAACGCATATGATTATGATAATGATAGTATAGTTAAGCATGCTGTATTATTGTAACGTAAAGTCATTTTCTATGTGTACAACATATGCATTAGAATTGATAAAAATGGAACAAATTTAAATACAAACTTAGACAGATAAATACAATATAGATCAGTGTATCTCAATGTGTGTGTCGCTCAAATGATAAAAACTATAATGATAATGAGACTAAAGTTAATATCCTTAACACATATTTTGTATCATCAGTTATTGCCTAAGGCGACAAGGAAGTTTTAAATTTAATAAATTTAAATAAAATGGAAGAAATATGTAACATAACTGTAGACGAGATAGGTATACATTCACCCCTAAAAAACTTTAAAATAAACAAAGCTATACAGGCTTAGATGAACTGCCTGTAAGGTTTTTAAAAGAACTAAGCAATGAACTGTCCCCAATCCTTGTTGTTCTTTCTTTTTTTTTTTTTTTAAAGAAAGGTGATAAATCAGACCCTGGTAATTACAGACCTATGTCACTTACTAGTATCACCTGTAAATTACTAGAACACATAATATATAGTAGAATAATTAACCACCTTGACAAATATAATGCCCTATACCCACATCAACACGGCGTTAGAAACAAAAGACTATGTGAAACACAATTGATAGGCTTAATAGATGATCTATCAAAAGACTCAGACAATAATAATCAAATTGATACAATATTACTAGACTTCTCAAAAGCGTTTGACAAGTTCACCACTTTGGTTTACTTTAAAAAACTTAACTACTTTGGAATCTCAGGTCCCTTACATCACAGGATCCAAGATTTCCTTTTTGGTAGGGAACAAACTGTAATAATGAAGGGATCTAAATCTGCACTTATAAAGGTTAACTCAGGAGTACCACAGGGAACTGTGCTAGGTCCCTTACTCTTTCTAATTTATATAAATGATTTACCCAAAAACATCTCAACAGGAACAAAAGTTAGATTATTTGCTAAAGAGTGTATATTCTATAGAACAATTAAATCAGAACAAGAAAGCAAAATTTCACAAAAAAGACTTAGATGAATTGATAAAATGGGAAACAATCTGGAGCATGTCTTTCCATCCAGAAAAGTTTCAACTGTAAAGGGTAACAAAGAAAATGAAACAAATAAATTCATAATATTATTTCATTCATGGAAAAGACCTAACACAAACTAAAGATGCGGTATACTTAGGAGTCTTAATGAATGAGAAGCTATCATAGAACCCCCATGGGGCCGTCTATAAAGTACGTCACGCTATTTTTGACAATTTTTAACTCCCCCCGCCCCCCNCGCCCCATAAAAGCCGTAGCTTCTATGAACATGTTTCAGATCACCTTTTTGTCGTTAAGCATCATTTAGTGTAAATCTGCACTCTAATATCGTAAAGCGTGTGAAGCCATATAATTATAAACGATCATAACTAAATTGTAAGTAATCAAATACTTAAGTGGATATTTAAGTTACGCGTTTCAAAATCCTTTATACTAACTTGTGGTTTCTGAGCCGTGCGGCCGTGCCGAAAAAACTTTGGATTGATTTTTAACCCTTTTCCTCGTAAGCTAGCGAGCTGAAGTTTTGCAGGCAGAGTCGTGCCGATGATAAAAATTAAGTTTCAAAGTTCCAGATAAATCGAATGTACTGTAATTGAATTATTGAGTTTTTAAATTATTTTATTTATCTCTGTGTAGCAGCCACTCGAGAAATGGCAACACAACCCAACGGTGATGCACCATCGTCTAGCGAGACGGAAGGATGCCGATAGATAGTATGTTAATTTTTGAGATAGAGTGTCGTGTTGCGTATTCTGTTCAACAACCTTTTCTGTCGCGCAATAAGGTGCGCAGCGTATGAAAAGGATTTATAGTAAAAAACTTGTTTTTTTACGGGTTAAAAAAAAAATTGATGTGACGTCACATTTCTTAAACACTACGAACTACCATGTCCCCGCTGATTTTAAGGTCATGCCTCGTAATCGGTCAAGTTAGCTTACTTCTTAGATTTTGACAGCTTTTATAGAATTATATAAAACTGATTTGTTTAAAATAGTCAACATATTTTTAGGTAAACTTTAAAAAAAAAATTATTAAAATACTTTACACTCTGGTCGAGTAGACTAAAAGTGGAAATATGTGAGATTTTATTTATAATTTCAATGCAAACTGGCAGTAACTAATTTTAGGCGAGATAGCTGAGCATTTTGTTGTAACATTTACCTGAGATATCGCCGCCATGCTGTTTTTCTTTTGGTGTTCGTTGATAAAATAAAAATTAATTTTCTTAGTATTTCAAACATATTCGTAAGTATATTGTGTTCTATTATGTTGAGCGTGCATGCTCCCTGAAAAATTAATTGGTGGTGGTTTGTACTTTACTGGCGGCGCATTACCAATTTTATTCATGTTGCCTGCACAGACGCCGAGAATGGCGGCGCTTTTGTTGGGTGAGGTGAGGTAGGGGCAATATTTCCTGCTTTACATTCAAATGGATCAAGAATACTGACCAGAAGAATAGGCGTAATTATGATAAACTGAGTTTTTTAACCAAAAGTCTTACACTACTAATACTAAGTACGGCCATCTTTGTTGTTACAGCACGTCCTTCCTTTTAAAAGCTTTAAAATTAAAATGCTACAGGCTACAGCTATATAATACTATACTATATAATATAATATATATAGAACCCAAACCTTAACACCTTCAATTTTCCGAAAATTCTAGAGCTTTACTGCTATACATTACTTAGGCTAAACTAAGCCCTAAAGCCTTTCATTTTTGATAATCCTTTTAGTAAAACTTATACTTATAGAAGTTACGGAGTGTCTACTGCTACGACAAAGTAACGGCAGACAACCCGCGTGGATGTGGCTGGTGCTACGACATGTCGTAACGCCAGCAACATCCGCCCGGGTTGTCTGCCGTTACGACATGTCGTAAACAATTTTCTGTATTTCCATTACGCTATTACTAATACTTAAATACTAAACTATAATTCTCATAATGATTGAAATATCATGATCACTAGATAAGCTTATTAATGAATTTTAAAGGATTTTAAATTTTAAAAAAATCTAGATTGAGCCATTAAATGAAAAACAGTTATAAATTAAAAAAAATTACACTTTCTCAGCAGCTTCACTAGATCAATCAAGTGATAGTTCGTTAGCTTCGAAAATGATACTATTGATAGCGGGATTGAATCCCGCTGCCGACGTCAAGTTTTTTTAAAAAAAATTCATTTATTATGATTATTTTTTAAAATCATAATGAGTATGCTGATAATTTTTGTTATTATTCTGAAAAGCAGATACGTTGAATAAATCTGTTAAAATAAAAATATTTAGATTTTAGACATGTCGTAACGCTAGCAACATCCGACCGGGTTGTCTGCTGCTACGACAGTCGTAAAAATGTGATATGTGCTTGTTTACACTTACAGTTACGACTAAAGCTGTATTTAATTATGCTAATACTACTATTTTTTTCTTCTTATGATTCGCGAGTTGACACTCAGTCGGCATCACCAACGAAAAAGGTGAGGCGTGAGTTTAAAAAATGACTATAAACCATCACTGTTACTTAATTGTTTGGAAGATATTTAATATAATTTTTGAAACATTCTCTGAATCGAAGGCATCGCGAAAAAGTGCTGGACGCAAGCGGGGGAAGGAGGCATAGTGCATCGTACCCCGCAGACTTGCTCGTCATAAAAAGTGCAAAGAGAGGCGGGGGGGGGGCGGCTGAGAAAACGGACATAAACAGCAGCACGAAGTAATGGGGGGAAAAAAGGCGAGTAAACGAGGAGTCCTGTGTGGTTGTTATTACCTGCACCCCCCACACACAATAGTAATAGTATTAGTAATAGAGTGAAAATGAGGTAGAAGGATGAATGGAATGGTTTCCTGTGACAAGTCTGCACATGGCACATTTTATTGTTCAACACGAACCTAATTATTTTAGGCCTACATTCTTGCGATTGTGCGCGAACCGTTGCTTGAGGATTTTCATTTACGGCTTTAGGCTTTATGGTATACTAAATTTTAATGCATCGGCATCACTTACACAAGTATACTATAGTATAGCAAAATCGGCTGATATATTTATAATCGGTAGACCAATATTATATTAAAATTAAATCTATTTAAACAATTTATTTAAATAAATTTAGATTTTAGAATTAATGCACACACAAATAATGTCGTATTATAATATATATGCGTATACAATATAAAGAAGAGTTTAAGATTTAATTCTTTTCAGGTGTCTAGTCGTAGCAGAAGTTGCATATGTCGTAGCACTAGTTTCCTGACTAGCGCTACGACATGTCGTAACGCTAGCAACATCCGACCGGGTTGTCTGCTGCTACGACAAAATTGTCGTAAATTGTCATAGCGCTAGTCACATCCTAGAAGTTATATAACTCTTTTCTCCAGCAACCGGTAGTGACGTCACGGTCGACATACTTCGCTTTTTTTGTTACGTGGTCCTGAATAAAGATGACCGGTCCTAATCTGAGGACCGATTAACCGGTTATCCGGTTAACCGCTAACTATCCTAGTAATAAACTACAGGTAAATATAGGATTTAACTCAAAACAGTGTTTTGGATGCGTAAAATAACCATTCTTAGCCTAAAAAATGAAGTCAGTATAACAATAATATTATAAATGGATTTTACGCAATTTTAAAAATTTCATAACCAGTTGACCGGAATACAGAAAATCCTTACGGGAATGAGTCGGAAGATTATTGAGAGCCTTATGCGACTTTAGGAGTTAACTTCTTTGATTATAACTATAACTAAGGCTGCGGAAATTAACGATAGGGGCGCGGTGGTCGAGTGGCAGCGCACTCAATTATCGCACCGATGGTCACGGGTTTGAATCCATGTTAAGGCTAAGATTTGTTGCCTAGGGCAGGCTAGGGCGTCCGTGAGTCCACTCCAAATGGGCAGCTAACAAACAGGCGGCTGGTAATGCAAGGGGGGAAAATGCCCCGGGCGGAACTTTGTTAAGGATGGCAAATTCCTCGTTATTAATAGGCTTTATGAAGAAAAAAAAGAAAAGAAAGTGGCACTTTTTATCAAAATAAAAGAAAAACCAAATAAGAAATTTATAGAAATAAATTAATACTTACAAAATATGTGAACGTTTCCTCTACCATAACTTCCATCTCCATATTGAAAATAAATTCTTCTGATACCAATTCTACTGGACTAAAAAACCAAGAGGCTTAGTAGTATGAGAACATGACATTGTTCCGCTGGTAACTTAATTGATTCTTCAAATTTGGCAGCCACTCCTGATTTAAAGGAGAAAATTACTGTACCCGATCAATTTCAAATATGATCCAATGGAATGCCTAGGCTTTGTGCAGGATTTTTTGGGGTGCTGGAATTTACTGATTGTTTATAAGATTCTAAAAGTGAAAAAAGTTACAATAAAGATTCATAAAATAAAAGGAAAAGTTAAAAATTATAAAAGAAATGGAGCAACGCCCTTAAAATATGTCAACGTATCTAATGGCAAAACTTCAAACTCCATAATGAACTTAAATTATTCTGAAAATATGCTACTGAACTGAAAAAATAAAGTGGCTGAAGTATGATAAGAACTTGACAATGATGTGCTGGTACCTATTATTGGAAGGAATCAGAAACCAGACTAAAAGAAGGCACAGATTACAAAACAAACAACAATATGATGTTATTAAAGAAAACAAAACAAAGTGCAAGTAATTCACGTTAAAATTTTAGACAGTATTAAAGCCTGCTAAAATAGAAAAATAGAATGGCTTTTCGTGGTCACAGAGAGAGTACTAGTGCAAATATAGACAACTGGAACTGATGCATCTGCTATTAAATTGCAATCCAGTAATTTGAGGACATTGTTTGAAATGGGAGGGGAAAAAACTTTTAATTTCAAAGAAGATGAGCTCATTGCAGTTTAGGAGATTAAGTTCACCAAAAATGATCTACCAGATACAAGAGACAAACTATTATTCCATTGTATTCCATAGCATTTCAGATATTTCACATAAGGTTAAAACAAGTCCACTGGGATATGTAGAGATTGAAAATCAGAAAATAGTATTGTAGAACATTTCAAATATTCCATTAAAAAAAAAAAATTGCTTACGACATATCTGAAATGATTCTTTTAAAGTTTAAAACTGAAGATCTTAAAATAATGGATTGGATATGCCCATGTATGTTTAACTTCTTCATGGCTAGAAAGTATACAGAAGTTCAAAAAAGACTGAAATACATAAAGCTCAATATTTTATATTAGTACCTTGCTCAATCACTTCAATTACCCCCAATTTTTTTAAAATGATGATCCAACGAATTCTACAACTACTTTTGCTACACAAGAACGTTGTTATGTATTTTTGCCCATGCACATGTCCACACACTATTGGGTCATTCCATGTCAACTCAACCAGGGCTGTTCACTAAAAAATGGATGACCATGATGCATAAGGGTGCCCACAATGAGTACACTATTATTGATTAACAAGAATTCTCTGTCAAAATAATAAACAAATATATGGTACTTACTAATTATATAACAAACATCATTCCATGTCTTGTAGGTTCTTGGCAATACGGTCCGTGTCCAATATTTATGAAAACTGTATGAAGTATGAAGTGCAATGTTTGGACATTTTTAGGGCATTCTGTATGCAAGCTACATTCAAGATAAAAACACCATTAAACTCAGCATGATACAATGAGTAAATACTGAAAATTTCAGCCTGATACCTCTTTTAGTTTTTGAAATATTCACATTCTAACATCATGAAAATGTAAAAGTCACGCGAACTTGCGACTGCCCTAAAAACTTTAAAAAATCATATCTCAGAATGTTTTTTACCAAATGGCCTGAAATTTTCAGCTATTCCTGAACTTTGTATGTACTACAAGCTCTAAAAATTTCAGGAAGATCTGAGATGGTGTGGTTAACAATTGTCAGAAAACTGGTTGAGTTGACATGGAATGACCCTATTGCAAAAATCTGCTTGCCTAACAGGCAAGGCATCCAAAGCACTTCAGGATACAAAATATTTGTAAAAGTTAAAATAAATTAAATATATTTACAGTATTGATTTTTTTTTATCCAAATGGACCCTCTCCAGTGTCAGACATTTTGACTGTCTACAACAGATTTAGAAAAATTTCACTTGCATTTATTTATAAAACAAGCACTGATACAAACACATAGGAAAGCACCAACACACGGAAACTGGAAGGAACTTCATTGCTTAATAGTGATCTTCCCTTTTTCAAAGTAAATAAAATCATGCGCATTTTTAATGACTATTTCACTAAGGACAGTTTATTTTGGCTGGGACATCACAGAAAGGGGGATAACAGCAGACCATTAGTCGTTAGGACAGTTGATTTATGTGTATATGTATATATATTAGGGCTGCGGAAATTACCGATTAATTTCTCGATTAATCGGTAAAACATTTTATCGATTAAAATTATTTTAATCGATAAAATAGTGATTAAAATTAAGAAAAGTTTTTTTTTAAATATTTGATTTATTAATAAATAATTAATAATACTTATTTTTTTAACGTACAAACTACTCCATTTAAAAAAACGAACTCTAAAAGTGTAAACTTTAGAATAACCTGTTTTATAAGGACAATGATATTTTAAAAAAACAACATTATTTTTAATTAATTAATAAAAACAAAATTTAAATTCATTGACATTATTTTGAACTGCTTGTATTTAAATATATCTGTTAACAATAGTATATTTTAAATTTAAATTACATTACATACTTAAGTTATGGGCATTTTTAAAAGTGCCTTAAGAGGGCACAAAACGTGAAGGAAAACAATATAATGGAAAAAGTGATGATGAGGTCTTAGGAAAAAATAATAACTTTTGAACCACTTGGGCTTGGGCTAAAAAGATGATTTTTATGTTTTTGTTAATCATCAAACAATATCTATACAGTTGTAGCATCTATTACTATTACTTTTATATTTTTAAAATTAATTTGAAATTTTCATCTTAGTGCCTAAACTTTAAAGCGTTATTTAACTTACTTTTATTGCTAACTATGTTTTAAAAATAACTCAATTTTAAAAAAACAACAATTGCCTGTTTTTATTACTTCCCTTGAAATTTTCAGTTTAATGACGTCATATATCTTTATTTTTAGCTTTAAGAAAATTATCGATTAATTATTCGGTAATTTTTCAAAAGTTAACGATTAAATTTAATTTAATCGATAACAGCCCTA
>MUZC01004493.1:255124-328481 GCA_002072015.1 Radix auricularia | reverse complement strand
ATATATATATATATATATATATATATATACACACATATAATGGCTGCGGAAATTAAAGATTCATTTCTTGAATAAATGGTAAAAAAATTTAATGATGAAATTATTTTTTATCGATTAATCGACCCATCACTTACAAATTATTGGAAGTCATAAAGTTTTTAAAAATAATAAAAATAGAGGTCGATAAATAAATGATTAAATTTAATTAAATGTTAACTTTTGTAAAATTAATAATTAGTTAATTATTTCAATTAAAGCCACAAAAATTTATGATATCCTAAGTAAAACTTATGAAACGTTCATGATGAAAATCTAATTAACACTGAAATGTCTTATTTATGTGTCATCTTTTAACCAACTACGCAAAAAGACAAGTGTATTGACATTATTTGGGTCAAGTGATGAGCGGGTCTAATTGACAATTTAATCAGCCGAGATGAGCAATAATTCTCATGGAACTGAGGTAACTGTTATGAACAAAACAATCTTGGCAAGGAATGACATTGGATATTGGTGATCATTAAGTTTCCACCATTGTAGAGGGTTAATGGATTCATGTTATAACGCAGTAATTCATCAAAAGAGCAGTCGTCAATTTCTGTCTCTCCATCAGACTCCATTACTGCCATTAACATATTATGCTTTTCATTTGTTTGATAAGTAGGTGAAGTGTTGGAACTATTGTAGGCAAACTTCATCAACATTTTTAACATTTCCATCAGTCAATAGTTTAAAACCAAAATATGCGTGTGATTGTCAGAAAATTATTATCGCCACTATTTTTTTATTTTTAAAAACTTTTTGACTTCCAATAATTTGTTAGTGAATTGATTAATCTTTCAAAAATAATTTCATCGTTAAAATATTTTACCAATTAATCGTTAATTTCCGCAACCCTACTATAAAAACTTAAAAATGTGACCTTGAAGTAACCTTAAAGGTATATGGATTTGAATATTTTTACAGTATTTATGTAAAAAAAAAAGCCTCAGTTTCTAAGTTTTTAAAATGTTAAATGGCTTTCAAATAATAGTGACAGTAAAACTTTACGTTCTTTTTTAAAAATATATTTTTTTAACGCACAACTTTTCATAGTCATTTAAAAAATTATTTCTTTCTTTTGTTTTGTTTAGGTAATAAACTTGACATCATGCCAGAACTTCATTTGGATATTGCTGTTGCGAATAGATTTATCTCAAGCCTGAGTAAATCTCTCCAGGCTTTATGCCATGGGTGCATGGATTTTGATTCAGGAATTGAAATAGTTGGCTATATTAATATCAATATCGACAGTGGAAGTAAAGTAGATTATGTCCTAAATGAAAAAGTTTTAAAGAGCACAAACAATTCTATGACGTTTGTTAGCAATAGTTTTTTAGCAAAGAAAGAACAGCCTAAGCAAACTCGTGATGGCGCTTGCTCACCCATAACTGGAACAGCACCATACAGTACACCTGCTTACCATTCTCGTACCTGGGGATCACATCTTGGATCTCAGCACCACAGACCTTCATCACAGTTTGCTCATTCCCAAGTTCTTCATGGAGCACAAAAACGACAATGGGCTGGTGACTGGAGATCTTCACAAAAGAAACACAGGCCAATTAGTACATCTGGAGAATCTTTATCCAATTCCCAGCCATCTAGTCAAACATATACAGACAATAATTTTAAACAACCCCAGTTACCTAATTTAGGAAATATCACGGACAATTCTGGTGATAGTGAAAGTCAACTAATAAAAATAAAAAAAGAAGCTCTTGAAACAGATAATGAACCATCAGCTTTACCTGAAGCTGATTTTGCCACAGCTCAAGATCAAGCTACAGAAGATCAAACATCTGACTCTCAAACCAATATTAAAATTAAAAGCGATCCAGATGCAACTCTTTCAAATGATAGTGAAATTAACCCCGATGATGGTAGTTTGGAAAAAAAGAGCACTGATTTTCATGGCACTTTTCTTGAGCCATCTTCTGGGAATCAGGACATACCTGATGAAGAAAGTGGTGATCAGTCAGCTCTGAGACAAATAACTCCATCAAGAGTAACATCTGAAGCATCTAATACAGGTGCAGATTTTGGAGATGAACAAAGTAAGGCGAGCACTAGTGCTGTGGATAATTGTGAAACAGATGACACAACTCATGAAGATGAACCATCAGGTTCAGATATGCATTTAGATTATGATCAGGGCAATGATGACATGCCTTATCCACATTCAGTTCACTCAGATGCTGGAGAAGGTTCCAGTGATACTGGTCAGTTTGAAGTCATAGAAATTGATGATGAAGACGAAGATGTACAAGCAATGTTTGGTGATCCTCGTAAGTATATTCTGTTATTGTTATTATATTGCCAACTAGATGCTATTTTAATTCACAAAAGCCTCAAAATTTTAATGCTTTTGGGGATTTGAAATTATATGTATAATGAGTTTTTGAATTCTGCTCAGGCAGAATTTAGACGACAGTATAAGTGCATTATAAATAGAAACTAAATTTATTCGTTATCTTTAGTTAATACTGTTCCCTAACACCCTGAAAATGTGACACATGCTTGTTTTTTTCTTTTTATGATAATATGTATATTTATAATATTAAACAAGATAGCTTAATTGCACCACTGACTCATATATGATTTGAACTTCCAAAATAAGTAGACTACCAGATTTATAAATTAGGATAACTATTTAGTAAATAATGTTTGCTTGTTCGTAGGCGAATTTCACAAGATAAATTTGATCGAGATATTTTTTGGAAAGTAATTTTTCAACACAGTTGAGTCATAGAAGAAAACCTTTTGAAACTATAATATTGTACAAAAAATCCTTCCTTTAGCTCGGTAGTTGAATACCACAAGAAAGTTTTTACCATATAGCTATTAGCCATACAGAATTTATTGTTAAGGCAGAAAATAAAGTTGATCTTTCATAATAGTTGCCTATTTTTGCTTTTTTTTAATTTAAAAAAGCCTAAAAGCTCCCCCCAAATAACACCAAATCTGAGAAGGCTGTCTTTGTGTATCATAGTTTTTGTTATAAATAGATACAATTTTAAAAAAAAGACCTACGTCATTTCACTGTAAGAACCCTGCTGCTATTTTGTTTTGTTTTAATGTCTTGCGGCAACATTTTTATTCGGTTGATATTTTGTTTTGGATGACGTGGAACAATTTCATGTTGCGCTATGCATATTCCTAATTTCATCAACCAAGACATAGATTTTGATTATCTGTTCTCATTATGCTTCATGGTAAGTTAAATTTAAAATAGTTTTGTTGCATTTCAAATTAAATCTATGTTTTACTTCATCTAATCATGTTATGAGAATTTTTGTTTCAAATAAGGGTTAATTATCTTCAAACTTAAAACTGTAAGGTATTAATTGGTAGGGGACATTTACATGAAAGTGATACTGCACTTCATCTGTAGTTTTTTAAAGTTGTATGTACATTTTTTCTCTAAATTAGAGCATTTACATTAAAGATGATTTATTTGTAAAGGCAAGGCCTATAAATAATATTAGTTAAAGTTGGCTCATTTTGATTCTTGTGAAAATAATAAATTTTTAAAAATAAAAATGTAATAATTTTAGCATCAGTAATTTGACATGCTTGTTTTACAAAGCTATGAACATTTTCAGTACAAAAAATTCATTTTGATATTGACCTAATTTTATGATTCTTCTTGAGCATGTGAGTGATTTAGTGTAAGTTTGCCGAAAATGGCAATCACTTATGCAAAATTTCTCATGTATTATCAATAAAATAGGAGTTACTGCTTTTGTTTCTCTGAAAAAGTGTTTAAAGCAAATGAGAAACAGAAAAATTGTTTTTCTAAAAAGAACAATCTATGGTCTGTAGAAATAAATGGGTTGTTCAAGCAGATAATTGCAGCTTTTATTCTGATTATAATGTGCTAATATCAGGTTTATTTAAGAAAATAAATGATGTCTTTTTGCATAGCTCTTAATGTAAACTAAAGTAATAATTTTCAGAGAATTTTTGAAGTGGGCACCAACTAAAGAGGAAATGACAAATATTATTATTAAAAAAACAATAAGTGTCCTTAAATCTGATAAGTCTTGATTAGGAACATGACATAAAATTGAATAAGATATTTTTGTTATTTCTACTTGTGCTAACAACTAACAATTAATATGTATTGTAATTTTTGTTATCGTCGACTAATTAAAAAATGTTAATATTAATAAGGTTAAGGCTGATCTAGTGCTTTAATTATTTATCATGTTGAGAATAATGAGTGCAAGTATTTCTAAGTTATATAAAAAAAAATCTAAATCAGAGGTAACACTTTAAAATAATTTGTCCAGATATTACTGTAATGTACCTCCCAAAAAACTTAATGTTTCTTAAAATCTCATTTTTACTTGAAATAAGCAAAATTTAAATATTTTTATCTTATATTAATACTATACTAGCAACAAATCGTGTCCAAGGACGAGAATAAGTGTAGGGTGAACTGTGAAGTTCATGAACATCACAACATCCACATCAACTGACTCCAAAATGCAAACGAAACATCACCAGTCGTTGCTTCAACAAGAGGCTTTGTTCTAAGACCCTAACTCCCCCCCCCCTTCCCACTCACATAGTGGTCTGTCAAGAGACCTTACCTCCCCTCCACCGCGATTTGTCAAGAGACTCGCTGTCTTGACCTGCCATACATACATGTGTATCACGTCAAAAATAGTATACATTACAGTTAATTTGTCCGATATGGAAATGAGATTTTATTTTTCCCCACTAGTGATTGGCTGTAGGAGTTTGAGAGACCAATCGGCTATTGAGGCCCGCACAGACAATTGCCTTTTATTTTTTATAGATCTTTAGCTATTTCTCCAGCAATAGTTGCAAATAGGTTGCTTTATATACCGTTAAATTTGTTGGCAAGCCATACTTCTTATGAGAGTTAGGGTTTGGTAACTTCTAATCAAATGTTCACTGCAATCTTAAGATATATATGTTAGTATTAAAAAAAATTATTTACTTTGCCTACTTGGATCAACAGAAACATTTATACATTAACGGTAAGGTTGTCAGCAATTGACTGGTCAACCAGTATTAACAGCAAGGACTGGCCCTGTTTAGGCTGGACTTGTGAAACGTAAATTCAATTTGTCAGTAATATCAGAGTTGATTTTTAGGTGTAAAATGATAAACTACTTAAAACTACCATACAATTTTTACTTTAATTAAAAAATGTTATTGCATTTTGATGTTTTAAAAAAGTTTGGTGAAAGATTGGAATTTTAAAAATACATTTTCTGATACACCGAGCACTGACTGGACCATTGATAACATCAAAGGGCTCTGATGTTAGCAGTGGAAGATGTTGATGCATGTTTACAGTACAGAGTTATAGCCTCGTTCAACACATTGATTGAAAAATTACCTCAACACCTTGAACTATCCTGAAATACAGCCCTTTTAAACTTAATCAACGGTTCAACAGTAATGAATATTTCACATGCAGGCTACTTTACAGAATAATTTAAATGGAAGAATCAAATTTTTGTGCTATTGTTGTACTCGTTCTATTTTAGTTTATTGGCCTATTTGTTTTTTTCTTTTGCCGTATAGCAAAGGCCATCAATATTGTTTTGGGGGCTGTTGCTGTTTTGTGCGGTTTTGAAGAAAAGACAAATATTTGCATAGCGTGAGAGACTTATCAGTGAATGCTTAAAGAACAAAATTTAAGTTACAAGGTTCATCTGAAAAGGAATCAGTCATTTTTTAATAACAAATTGGCAAACAATAAACAATTTGAGACTGATGAGTCTTACATTTTCTGATGGCATAACAGCATTTGACCCAATTTTACATTATTTATTGATATGCTGTTTATTCTTCATACATTTTAACAGAAATCTAACTTTTGACAAAAATGTTGCATAGAAAAAACAGGTAAAAAAAACATTGGTTTTTAAACAATAATGTTCTGGCAAATTTAAATCAATGCTTCTCGGGACCAAAGTCCCTTTTGTGTATTTGTTAGGTGAGATAACTGCTGCGGCTAAACAGTGTCATGTATACAGTTAATGTCTTCTAAATGAAAATTTTTAATAAATTAAATGCTAAATATTTGCACTTGCAACTTTTAACAGAATATATTAAGCAGCATTTTATTGCCCAGACCAGTGGAATCTTTGTCCAGTATTTATAAATAACTGAAATATTTGCTACTTTTTTATTTTGTACAAGTAACTAGGTGAACTACAAAATGTATAGTTCAAAAAAAATAAATTCATGGCATATTGTCTTGCTTTTAAGTTTTGTTCTTAAATTAATTAAAGGTTTAAAAGGAAAAAAAAGTATATTACAGTTATACATGCATACATGGCTTTTTAAAAAATATTACAGTAACAAGGATATTTAATTTGAAAAATACCGGCAAAAAGTTGTCACATCATAATAATGCTAGTACATTTTTCAATGACTGCGGAAAATAACCAATAGTTTATCCCTACTTATGAAATATAATTGTAAAAATATTTCAGTTCATATGTGTATATTAAAGTATATTAGTATTCTTTTTCTCATTTTTTGTGTGTCAAAAATAATATTTTTATTGTAATAATATTATTTTCTTAATTTTTGCGTCTTGCTTAATTATTTATTTTCCATCTTGAATGCATTTACTTATTTAATGGATAATGTTTTGGTTATTGGTTTTTAAAAAATGAATGACACATATTTAATCAAACTGTTTTTCGTATTTTATTAGAAATTACACAATTTATCAACAATTAAAACTCTAATAAGAATCCAGGACTAGGCACAAACCATAGTAACCATAGATAAACGTAATACGAAATAATCTTCTGTCTGAAACAGAGAAGATAAGATTTTTTTCATATTTTTAAAAATGATTAAATATTTTTCACTTATTGACGTTATGAGAAAAAAACTCCATCACTTTTCCCACTAAGTTTGTTAAGAATATTTCTGATGTTAACTTCCTAAGTTTTATTGTTACTCTAAACACATGTGACCTTTGTTTTTAAAAAAAAATTCATTATCCTTGTCAAATGCTTATTATTCAATTCAAATGCTATAAGCTGAATATTAACTACTTAATTTTTGTTATTTATGCAGATTATATATCTATAAAATAAAAATTATTAAAAATATACCTAACAGAAAGGGAACACTGAGACATTGGGATAAAACCATTTTTTTGGGTTTCATTTGCACATATAAATCCTTCTTCCCCTCTAACAACCATTAACATTAAACTTATAAAAAGCAAGACTAGACATAATCATGGATAAGCTAAGGTCGCAATAATATTCTGTACATAATATGATTGTATGAGATAAATTACCATATAACAAGGAAATAAATATTTTGTTGAATTAACATTTTTTATGCTGTTCAGTTGTTGAAATAATCTGATGTTGCAAAAAATGTGATAGCAATCTATTTATTTGAAAATGTTTACATGGATGAAGTCAAGAAGCTTTTGAGACTGTAAGCCTTGAGGCCAGAAAGCAAGCATTTCAAATGTAATGTTACATGAAATAAAAATGTGTGTGATGTTAGTTTGAAAATTATGATGTATACTAGTTGTTGTTTTTTTGTGGTGGTACCAAAGAAATGCTTTAGGCCAATGTTGATAAATCCAGAAGTTTTCAGTCTCTTTACTTTATATAACATGTCTAGCTTTTCAGTTGCATATTGAAGATAATAAAGCCAATGTACTCTTAAGTAGCATAGCTTAAAATTTTTTATAGACATTTTTAGTCGCGTTTCGCACCTATTTTAAACGAAATTGAATGTACATTGTGCTAAAGATATGTGCATTAATATTTATAAAAGTAATTAATTTCAATATTTTTGAAGTTGTAATTTTGAAAAGTATAAATTAAATAATTTGTATCAATGTTAAACTCTTTCTCTTGCAGATAGGGGTTCCTCGCATTTTCCCCAAACACAACATCTTCGCTCTCATCGCACTATTTCGTATAATACTCCATTGCACAATCAATCAACTAGTAATCAAGTTGATCATCAAGACTATAAAGAATCATACTTCAAATTTGACAGCATCAGTCAGATGTATGGTTGCCAGTCATGTGGCAAGAAGTACAAATCATCAACAGGAGCTAGACTTCATTATAGGATTAAACACTGTGGTCTTTTTGATCATTATTGTTCTATCTGTGGCAAAGGATTTCAGCAGAAATCTCACTTGAGATCTCATATGTCCCTACATATTCAGCAGAAAGATTTTGAATGTAACATTTGTGGTTCAAAGTATGCACATAAAACATCCCTTACAGCACATCAAAAGTCGGCTCATGGATTTGTCTTCTAAATTATAAATATGTGATTTTATTAGTTTTATACTTTGCTTATTCAAATTGTGGGCATCTTAAATTATTTTCATTGCTGTATTATTTTATTTATTTTTGGTTCTTGCTTAATTATTGAACGGCATTAACTTTGTTTCATGGATAATGTTTTGGTTAGTGGATAAAAATTGAATGACATATTTACGGTTAGTCTTAAAATCAATCATTAAGTTATGTTCTGAGACATTTCTTAACATTAAGATCTATTCAGATTCAATTTAAAACATACACATTACTTAACATTAAGATTAAGACCTATTCAGATTCAATTTAAAACATACACATTACTTAACATTAAGTTCTATTCAGATTCAATTTAAAACAATTATTTTTAGGGCTGTTATCAATTAATATAAAATTAATCGTTAACTTTAGAAAAATTACCAAATAATTAATCGATAATTTTCATTAAAGCAAAAAATGAGATGTATGACATCATTGAACTGAAATTTCAAGGGAAGTAACAAAAACAGGCAATTCACATTTTTTAAATTTAGATAGTTCAATATAATTTCAATGAATTTTAATTTTGTTAATAAAATAAAAACAATGTTTAATTGTTATCGTTTCCTTATAAAACTGCTTATTTTAAAGTTAACACTTTAAAAAATCTTTTTTTTTTTAAAGGGAGAAGTTTGTACAAAAAAGCAACTATTTTTAATTATTAATAATTAAATATTTATTGATAAATTGGTGATATTATTGAAAAGATTATCCATAATTTTAATCACTATTTTAACAATTAAAATAATTTTAATCTGTAAAATTTTTTACCGATTAATCAAGAAATTAATCAATAATATTAAATTACTTAACAGTAAGATCTATTCAGATTCAATTTAAAACAAACTTATTACTTAATTAACATTAAGATCCATCTAGATTCATTTTAAAACAGCTTTGACTGTACAGTTTTGTTTGGCATTGATTGCCAAGCCAAGAATATCCACATTTTTATAGGTTATAAGTTGGGTACTAATCTTAGACAATCTTGAATACTCTTTACAGCTTTGGCATAAAATTATTGTTTTTTTAAAAAAAAATATAGCTATTGATTATTTTGTGTGTTTGTTTTGAATGAGTGAGTTTGAAATTAAAATCTTTCTACGCCACAGGGAAACATAAAAGTTGAGGATTTAAAAAAATTAACTCCTAAGGTCAAGGGACATTAGTTGAAAAATTTGTCTTTTTATTTCAGACTGGAATGTTAATAGAAACTCCATAGTGCCAATGGATAATAGAGCTTCAATGGTTGATCGAGTAAATTTTATGGAATCTAAAGAAAGATCTACTGTTGGCTCAAATGAAACATGGGATGCCTCTGGGCATGTTCAAAATAGTTCACAAGCATACTCTGGAATGGAGCTTGCTGATGGTACTTGGCATTACAAGTGTAATTTATGTGGAGAGACCTTGGGAAATATTTCCCTGTTGCAGCGTCACATGAACTTGTTTCATAAGGATGCTTATGCATTGCCTTTTTCTTGTTCTATATGTGGCCAAGGATATTTCTCTACCTGTGCAATGAGGCTGCATAAGCAAACACATCTTGTGGGAAGAAAGCATATTTGTGAAATATGTGGATTTAAGTTCTTTCATAAACATCATTTAAAACGTCACGAGAAAAACATACATAAGCTGATGCGTTGCATTAACTGTTTTCGTCTTTTTCCAATAGAAAGTTATTCTGATCATTCTGCATATTGTATAGGTTCATAATCAGGTACTTTCTAATATGAAATAAAACCAATTTTGTATTTTAGGTTGAGTGGTGCTTGTTGTTTCACCTGAAATTTCATGGCATGCCATGAGAGCTGAAATTTAACCTACATTTTTATTTTTTTATGTTTGACCAAAAACATAGCGTGCAGTGAAAAATTGAAAAAATAAAACTCAAATTCATTAAGAGAGCTAACATTTGAAATAGCATTGAAATTTAGAAAGAAGTTTAAACCATGAGTCTTTGAAGGTATGTTCTATAGATTAGTATTGGATATAACTTCCAGTATTTAGCTCAGTCCTCAGTCCAATTTTTTTAAAAGCCTTATAACCTTCCACTGATGTATAATAAGAATTAAAAGAAGAATTCTAAAACAAAAATATTGAAGGCAATGTTTATTGAAATTTTAGTTTTTGCAAGTAATTAGTCTCTTATTGTTATATTACCTGTATTAATTTTTTTCCACTGTCTAAAATTATTTGTTTTATAAATTACCAGGAATGTAATTAATTATTCAGGAAAATTGGAAACATCTCTTTGTTCATTTCAAATTAATTAGCAGAAAATTAATTTCAATGTATGAATTATTATTTTAAATATTTTTAATCATTAAAAATTTATGATGTTCCTTTGAGATATGTAATCTTGTATTTCAGACAGCTTGTGTGTTGACAAAACTCAAGCCCTCTCCAGAAAAAGGAAGACTCATAGTAAAGTTGACAAGCATTCAATCATTAAAGAAACTATATTAATGCCCTATATAACCGAAACGCGCTTCAATGCACATTTGAATTCACCCGGGTCATATTCAGTAGATAATTTATCAACTACTGCACACATAGCAGACACTTGTCCTATATGCAGACAACCTTTGGGAAATGCATCAATATATCAAAAGCACATGAATGAATATCACAAAGAAGCTAAAATGCTTCCATTTAATTGTGATGAATGCCAACATGGGTTCTTTACAAGCAGTGGTTTGCGATATCACCAAGAAACACATGGGGGACAAAAGTTTACATGTTTTGTATGTGATGCAAAGCTGAAACACAAGACTATCATGAGGAGACACATGGAAGGAACACACTTTCTCAAGGAATGTAGATATTGTGAATCTTACTTCAAGCAAGGCCAAGAATTTAACCAACATATTATTTCATGTTCAACTAAAAAGTAGCAGTCAACAAATATATACTTTATAAAAATTAGGATGTCATTCTCGTAAAATATTGTGCTGTGCTTTTGGGAAAGACGTATTAAAAGTAGCAATATTTGTAATCATCTGTGCCGATTTTCATTTTTCCATAACTTGTTCCATCTGCAGCATTTATGTTGCACAGATTTATAAAAAGCATGTTTTCCTTATTAAAAAATGCCATTCAACACATCAAATGCTATTAAAGATGCGATTGCTTTGTTTCAGGAGATTATGCGGCCATACCTCGAGCTAAGCAATTACATCGACATTCGAATTGGCGGCGAAATGCTTTTCATTCTTGGCAGTCTTCACAGTCATCTGCCACAAAAAATGTTTCAAGGTCGTTTTTAGGAGACAATGTTCAACCCTCGGATGTCACAGGATTCCAATCTTTCAATTCAGAAGTATTTCAGTGTTCATACTGTCCTGAGGTATTCCATTCACGCATATTGTATCAAAAACATCTTAATGGTAACCACAGAGAGGAAGGGGCTTTACCCTTCAGCTGCTCCATGTGTCAGAAAGGTTTCTTTTCACTAACTGGACTCAGACATCATATGGAGGCACACAAAGGTCGCCAGTTTATATGTGCTGTTTGTGATGCCAAGTTCCAACATAAGCATCATCTAAAACGCCACACCGAAGGAGTCCATGGATTGAAAGAGTGTCGCATATGTCTAGGAATGTTTTCTTTTGGCCCAGATTTTAATTCTCACGTCTTAAATTGTGGACAGGATTTAGCATAAAGTAATTTTCCATTTATGTCATATGAATAGGAATAACAATTAAAACACCATTTTTTCATTTTTGAAAGTGACTTAAAGTTTAATGTTTTAAAATGAGGTTATGAGTTTATTTTTTATTTTTCCTTTTTTAAAATATAGACATGTGAAAATTAAATGCTTTAAAGTCTTTATTGTCATGCAGATTAGGTCTTTTTAGGATTTTTATTCAAGAATTAGTTACTAAATTGTTCTTTTACATTATAATATATTAGTCATTAAGTAAAGTACACTAACATTGTTTTTATGAAGTGTCATCTACATATTTTATTTGAGATGTGTATATTGATATATAGTATTTATTTTCATCAAGGTATGTTTGAATCCCATCGTAATCTTTAATGTATAAATAATTGTTCGTAATTTTTTGTTGTTTGTTTGTTGTTGAAAACAAGACCACATTTTATTTTTCAGAAAGTAGTTATAACAGAGGTCACAGACTTCAAAGATTGCCAGGAAGAGTTAATAAAGTTATGGTTTCCAGACTAAAAAGAAGTCACAATACACCTGTGGAATCAAAGCCATCTTTTATTCCGACTGTTCATCAGAGCTTCTTGGGGAATTCTACTTATCAAGCCTACCCATGTGTTTTATGTCCAGAAATACTGCCAGATCAATCTGCAATGAGAACACACTTATCGCAGTATCATGGAGATACTATGCCTTTTACATGCTCTCTTTGTGGCAAAGGCTATGCCAGCATCTCAGGACTTCATCATCATACACGTCTACATGAAGGAAAAACATTCATGTGTCCAATTTGTGACTCAAAATTTACTCAGAAGAGCACCATGAAAACTCACTTAAAAGGAATTCACATGTCAGCTCAATGCAGTCAGTGCTCATCCATTTTAAAACTTGGCCAAGAGTTTGAATTTCATGTTTTATACTGCAAAAAGAAGTAACTGGTTGTTAAAATAAAATCAATATTATATACATTTTCTTTTGTTTGTCGAAGGAAATATTTTGTTTTTTAAACAGCAAGATCTATCTGACAATTCACTACCGAAACGGTCGACGAGTCAAATGAATTCTGATAAATTTCTTTTGTTTCAGAAGCCAATTTTCGAAAAAGAAGAAAGTCATCTAACGTTGAAAGGATGACTACTACTTCAGCATTGAATTGGCCGCAGAGGTTTGATTACAACATTGGAGTTGATACACATTCAACCCAAACTTCCGCTGAAACCCACTGCTGCTGTACTCATTGTCCAGAAGTTCTACCTGATGGGTTTTCTCTACAAAGACATTTACGAGAAGCCCATGGCGTTATAATGCCTCATGTTTGTCCTAGATGTGGGAAGGGCTATCTCACACCTTCTGGCTTGTACTATCATATCCAAGCATCACATGAAAAGAAATCTTTCCTTTGTCCTATATGTGATGCTAAGTTTACTCGTAAAGGCACCATAAAGTCCCATTTGATGGGTGTTCACAATGCGGGGCAGTGTCCAAAATGTTCCCTGTTGGTCAAATTTCAAGATTATAACAGCCATGTAGAACAGTGTTCTGCGCAAGAAGTAAATTGGCCTAAAAGAGAAAACAGTTTTAGCTAGTAATCAGAATATATTGTTTGAAAAAAAGGATCAAAATGAGTTATTTTTTTAATCTTGTTACATATGTTAAAAATATTTTATTAAACTGATCTTGATGTATTATATTTTGAATGATGAAGGTAACAGGTGTTTTATCTTTTAAAGGACATTTATTTCCTTCAAAATTAAATTTATGTTTACAAATGTGGCTTGTATTCATAGTTTTAAAAACCTAAAATGGTAGCAAAGTGACTAGAATATTCTTAGTCAAGTTCCTTTTTTTTTAAATGAAGAATTATGATTGTACTACTGTCAATTGCTTTTAATAATCTGTATTAATTAAAAATAATGCACTGTCTTAAGATTTATCAAAACATTGGAACTGTACGTACATTTTTCGTCTTGATAATATGGCTTCATTAATTATTTTTTTAATGCGAAGGTAGTGTCTGCAATTGTTACTGTATGGAAATGAAATAGATTTCTTACATTTGTTTTATTTCAGGGTTGAAAATTAATAGAGGACGAGGACGTAGACAACGTCCCAGTTTGCAGCATAGAGACTCTTTTTCAACGCCTTCTAACCATGAATCTAATACTCTCTGTAACAGAAGAGGGTCAAGTGTATATCAAGGAAAACCCAAATTGGGCCCACTTATTCCTTGCCCGCATTGTCCAGAGCTTTTGCTTGATGATTTTTGTTTAAAAAGTCACATTTCACGTTTTCATGGGCACTTAATGCATTACACATGTTCACTTTGTGGCAAAGGATATCAGACATCTATGGGGCTTCGGTACCACATGCAAGCTCATCAGGGACAAATCTTTGCTTGTCCAATATGTGATTGTAAACTGACTCGCAAGTTTTCTCTTAAGATGCACTTAAGAAATGTTCATAATTCTTCAAAATGTTCATCATGTTCTGGAATTTTTACACTTGGTGTTGACTATGAAAGTCATGTCTTAAACTGTGGCTTCAATTAACATTTCTGAAAAATATTATCATATATTGGTTTGGAGTTACTCTAATAATGGAAAAAGTTATGACTTACACTAGACATTTGATATTTAATCTGTTTCAGGCCTCACTTATGCCAATAAGCAGGAAGTCAACACATGGCAACGTATCCGAGCATCCACTCCCTATTCAAGTTTACATCCTTCATCAGGTCTAAATTCTTCACATCACAAGAACTTTCCTCTGGCCTCAGAATATCAGTGTCAACACTGCCATGAAATTTTCTTAGACAACTTTAGCCTTAAAAATCACTTATCTAGTCAACATGTGCAATTCAAATGCAAATTGTGTGGCAAAGGATACCAGTCTATTATGGGATTACATTATCATATGCAAAGGCACATTGGGAAAACTTTCAACTGTACAGTTTGTGATCAAAGTTTTACAAGGGATTCCTCATTAAAACTGCATGTTAAAAAGCTTCATAAGTCAGCCAAATGTCCATCGTGTAGTGGAATATTCAAACTTGGGCAAGACTATACACAGCATGTTGTTAGATGCAACACTTGATTATTGTCATTTAGTTAAGTGTTATTTTTATAGGAAGCACAGAACTCGTGTGTAAAAACTGTGGCAAAGACTGTCACTCAAGGATAGGACTGCACAGCCACTCGAGAAAATGCAACCCAACCCAACGGTGATGCACCATCGTCTCGCGAGACGGAAGGATGCCGGATATTTTTATAGGTTATGAGAAATTAAAATAGAGACCCATTAACTAGACAAATATTTCTTTTTTTTTAGCACATTTTTTTTGTGTGTGGAATACTGGATTAACTTTTTAAAAAGCTTAACCTTTATTCTCAAAAAGGATTTTTAAAAAATCTTTTGTAAATCAAAAAATATACATTTATCATATCGAAAGCTGTTATAAATTATATTTTTGGGGATAATCCTGTAATCATTTTTGTGGAGATTTTAATCAGGCTTTGTAGCAAAAAAAAAAATTGAAACAAAATAGATAGTAGTCTGAAATAAAATCGGCACACCAATTATGTTTTCTTGACACACTTTTCATGATTACTCCTACCTTATTAATTACATTTCTGTACGATCATAAATGTAAAGAATAGTTGCTGTTATTCTTCTCCAAGTTCTTTTACTTGATATTCAACTGTTAAAAGATGAAAAGCTTGTTAATGAAGTTTTTTTAAAATAGAAAATTGTGTGTACATAATAAATATTTTTAAAAAATGAAAAATGAACGTTATTGTAATGGTATAGATATTTTGTATATTACTGGAAATTCTAATTAAAATGGATGGTATAATGGTAATACGGTATATTATCATTGTATAGTCATGTATTTGGCTTCAAGTTTTTACCAACTGTAACTTTTATTTTAAAAGTTTTATTGATGATGTGCCGTCTTCCCCTTTCTTCATTTTTCAAATTAATTTTTTAAAATAAAGGAAATAATTTCTTAAACAAGAAATAGTTGGCTTTTTTTGTCTAGACAAAATTTAAAAATTAAATTTAAGATTGTAAATACAAAACAATAGAAATAATTTATAAAATGATGGAAAAAAAATCAGTGTCCACATATGAATTGTTTTCATAAACTGATTTAAAACCTAAAGTAGAAGCATTAAAAATATATTAAATGTGTTGCAGTGTGATAATTTCACTATAAAATCCTTGATATTTTAATTTATTTTTTGCCTTGAAAAATGGTTTTGTGAAGTAGCGAAACTATTTTAACAAAAAGTAATTTATCTTTCAGAGGTAGTGGAATCAAGTCACTTATTTCAAAATCATCAAAGGGGTTATTTTTCAAGTTCTATTGCACCGGTTCAATATCCCTCAAACCAGGCAGGAAATAATCTATCTGGAACACAAAGAACTCAGCTTACAAAACCTGACTGTTTAGCTACAACAGATTTATCATGTCCAGTTTGTTCTCATGTTCTAAGAGGTTCAGCCTATCTCAAAGAACATATTTTTAAATATCATCCAAATAGTGCACCTTTATCTTGTACTTTGTGTGGCAGAGGTTATCAGACACCTCGGGGTTTGGCGCACCATATGCAGTCTCATAAAGGGAAAACATTTATGTGTCCTGTTTGCAGTGTAAAATTTACACAAAAATTCTCTATTAAAGCTCATTTGCGTGCTGTACACAAATTGGCTAAATGTATGAATTGCTCTAGTGTGCTGAAAATTGGACATGAATTTGATCAACATGTGTTAAATTGTGGAAATTCATGTGTAGGCAATAATCAGATGAAGAATTGGTTTTGATGTGTTCTTATGTCATCATGCATATTTGGATAATTACTAATTACTTGAATTTTGTGCTTGAGTAGTGTGAGGCTTGGTGTGTGAATAAGTAAATAATGTTGCCTGAAATTATTTCATTTCAATTACAAATTGTGCGAACTCATAATTTAATGTGCTTTGAATCAGTAGACTTATTTTTGTGTTAAATTAAAAAATTGACACGCTGTTTAGAATTTAGAGTACCACAGGAAGATTCTGGATTTTATTTCTTTCAGATATGCATTCTCAACAAAGACGGAAACAAAAGAGATTCTCCAACACTAGTTTTGGAGCCACTTTCAATCAGTCACCAGGATCCACTTATTGCCCATTCTGTAAAGAGACTTTTCCGGACATGTCATATTTTCGATCACACATGGCAAACCTCCACAATGACCAGATGCCCTTTTCATGTTCATTATGTGGACGAGGCTATCTCAGTGCATCAGGACTAGCTCGTCACATGCAATCTCACCGTGGAAAAACATTCACATGTCCTATATGCGATTCCAGGTTTACTCAAAAATTCACCATCAAGCCTCATTTAAGAACTGTTCATGGTTTAGAGCAATGTACAGCTTGCTCAATGCTATTTAAGCTGGGTTTTGAATTCAACCAACATGTGCTCACATGTGGCAACTTTGGGATGGCTGGCATCTCTTGACAGAATAAAGATTTATGATTTATAATCATCAGTGTTATCCCAAACACCTCACCCCTAAAAAACTACAAACCCAACAATAAACAACTTCATTTTTGCGTGTTACCTGTTAAATTTTTAAAGAATTTTTAATGCCTTGAAGATGAATATATTTCATTATTAACCTATTGCTTTTGCTTTAATTGGAGCTTTCCATCCAATTTCCTTAAAATTTTTGTATTGCATACGTGATTTTAAAGGCTTCCTATGAATCTGCTGACAAAAACTAAATATTTGGTTTTATCTACCATGAGTGTATTCTGAGGACTGAAGTGGACCACTGAATTTCAACATTCTTTTGATTTCAGGTGCCACATCAAGGAAAGTTTTCCATTATGACCTAGGACGTTTTGCTGGTCCATTAGGACATGAACTGTCTGCTCCAGGCAGGCCAACATCATCTAAAGGTGTTAAAGTCCAGCTAGCTGAAGATCATCCAGATTTTGGCCAATCACAATTTGCTACTGTAACTTGCCCTTATTGCTTCCAGTCATTTTTCAAAGGAAACCTTCGTGTTCATATTTCACATAACCATGGATCTGCAATGCCCTTTGTCTGCTCTCTGTGTAGTAGAGGCTATGAAACAAGCCTAGGACTTTCACGTCACATGGATCTGCACCAAGGGAAATTTATAAAATGCCCCA
The DNA here is from genome assembly GCA_002072015.1 of Radix auricularia. Taxonomy (NCBI): domain Eukaryota; kingdom Metazoa; phylum Mollusca; class Gastropoda; family Lymnaeidae; genus Radix; species Radix auricularia. Next base: position 310,244 of record MUZC01004493.1, on the reverse strand, counting down.
TTTGTGATAATAAATTTTCTAGAAGCTTCACTATGAATCGACATATGAGACTTGTCCACAAATCCTCACAATGTCCTAACTGCCATTCTACTTACAAGACTGGTCCTGAATACAATCTGCATCTCATCTATTGTAAAAAATAGTTTATGGCTGTGTGATACACATTTTGTATGCCTATATTGCCTTATGGGATGTAGTTATGATATCCAAATCTGCCTAACTGAAGAGGGATTGGAAAAATTCAAGTCAAGTTATTCTGGCCTACTAGGAATTTGAACTGCAACCTAATTTTAGCTTTAAAAAGATATCTAATTAAAACCAAAAAGCACGCTCATCTCATAAAGATAAATCAGGATGAAAGATATCTGTCAACTCTGGTTCATACCAGTTAAAACATTTTCTTTCCACTATCATTTAACATGATCTTCTAGGACTTGATGGATAATTATACTTTTCTCATTCAGCATTTTAAGCAAGACATATAAATTTTATACGTGTCAATTTTAAACACAGTGACCAATTTTAGTCTCATAGATATCTAATCTTCAAATTGATGTTATTTCTTTTCTGAAACTTGGAAAGGATACATTGACATAATCTCATGTATGCTTAATATTTCCAGTGCCATTGTTCTTACATTCAAACCTGGAAATGAATAAAAATTCAAAGTTATTTGAAAAATCGTGCCTGGTTGATAAACTAGTATGTGTATTATGACTCGTAGAATGTATATAGTCCTTAAATACTTCCTTCCATTACTCTGATTTCAGGTGGATTTGGACATAAACATGAAAGCCACCATATGTACCCTGGTTCCAGAAGTGACTCAACAATGCAAGCAGCTTTAAGCAATAATGAGACTTCCAATTTCAACTCTTTTAAAACCAATACATACTCATCTCACAATGACAGGATGCTGTCCTGCAACTCTGAAGCAGATGTTCTTTGTCCCCATTGTCTAAAGATGATTCCAAACAGATATTTTAAAGCTCATATTTCAGAACTCCATGGAAAGACCATGCCTTTCTCTTGTGACATTTGTGAAAGAGGTTACAAAAGTATTACTGGCTTGATCAGTCACATGGATCTACATAGAGGAAAATTATTCAAATGTGTAATTTGTGATAAAAAGTTTTCTCGAAGTTTCACAATGAATCGACACATGAGACTTGTTCACAAATCATCACAATGTCCCAACTGCCACTCTACTTTTAAAGTTGGCCACGAATACAATTTGCATCTAATTTATTGTAAAAAATAGATTGATAAACAATTTGTCTAAAATGTCCCTTACAAAGTATAATGTTGTCCTTAAATACCTCCATCCATTACTCTTTGATTTCAGGTGAATTTGGACAAAGACAACAAAGCCACTATATGTATCCAGGTGCCAGAGGTGAATCCACAATGCAAGCAACTAATAGCCATAGTTTGGCCAGCAATATCACCCACCATAAAAGCAGTACATATTCATCTCATTACGTCAGGATGAAAAGCAGCTATTCTGAATCAGAAAATATTTCTTGTCCCAATTGTTCACAAATGATTCCTGAGAGACATTTAAAAGCTCATATTTCAGAACTCCATGGCAAGACCATGCCCTTTTCATGTGATATATGTGAACGTGGCTACAAAAGCATTACTGGCTTGATTAGTCACATGGATCTTCATAAAGGAAAAAATGCTCTCTGTCCAGTGTGTGAAAAAAGATTTTTTAGGAATTATCACTTAAAGAGACATATGAAATTAGTTCACAACTGTGCACAATGTCCAAAATGTTCAGATATGTTTGAAGCTGGTCCAGTTTACAACCGGCACCTATTGTACTGTATCAAATGATGTAATGCTAGTGGAATGTGCTCATTTTGATGCAGTTAGAGACATTAAACAGAAAAAAATGAATATAAACACTTCTTTGCTTTCAGATGTGCCTGTGCCTCTACGACAACATGTCTTGCATAATTGGAGAACAGGTAGTCGTTCTAATCAAGGAAACTTTGGAAGTCGAGAGATTGGGTCATTTCCCATATGTGAAACATGCCCAATTTGTTTTCAAGCTTTCCCATCAGATTGCCTGAAAGCTCACATATCAAAATTGCACGGTGAATCAATGCCCTACACGTGTACTATTTGTAAAAGAGGATATCAGAGCCAGGCTGGATTAAGCAATCATATGGATATGCATCAAGGGAAAACAGTTGCCTGCCCTGTTTGTGATAACAAATTCTCTCGCAATTTTACATTGAAACGGCATCTGAAGTTTGTCCATCAGTCAGCACAATGCCCATCTTGCTCACTGATAATCAAAATTGGTCCCTCTCTTGCTGAACATAATTTATATTGTGGTTCCTAATTATTGTTCCTAAATTGTATCTTTGTACTTTTTAAAACCACATCCTTATGCAGATAAATAAGTGAACATTGAATTCATACCTATTACCTCCCTTTTGTTTTGTTTTCTCATTGCTACTGCTGTTTTAGCTATAATGAAAATCTCTAAAGTGTAAAGGGTAATGTTCTTTGTGTGATACATTTTTACTGGTAGTGATTGGAAGGTAGCATATCAATAAAAAAAAAAGATTATGATTTTTTGTTCCTTCTTGACTTAAGTAATAGATTATAGAGTTTTGTAGATTATCTTAAATATTACTTTACATTTTTCACATGATTCAATTTGTTTAATTTATTATAAATCTAGTTTTACTATCATGTGCACTGGATATTATATTCTAGATTTTGTTTTCTATAAAATAATTGTTTTTCTTACAATTAGCTTTGTTTCTCTAAGCTACTGAACAAAAACATTTGAATTACAAATTATTTAAAAAAAACATTTGTACATTGTATAAAGTCTTTTTTACCTGCACCTGAAGTTTTGTTTTTAAATAAGCTTTGTTTATCATTGCCACTGTGTGAGACTGTTTTGTTTATATGTTATTGTTATTTAAATTTTTTTAAAGTTAAGGAGCTGTCAGCAGATTTTTATGGATGCCAACTAATTTTTATACAGAATTGATAGATTTCTATTGCTTTTTTTTCCTTTCAATTGTTGATGGTATGTGATTATGTTCCATGCCCAGTGTAAATTTATGACTATTGAAGTTCTGCAAATGAGTGAATTTTTATAATCTTTTAATTTCAGGTGAGAAATTTTCCATTGCAAAATCATTTTCTCCAGCACGACAACACCCAAGATCAAACAGAAGAGTGAAAAGTGCAACAGCTAATTTACAGTGTCAGCACTGTAAAATAATTTTCAAAGATTATTTTGTACTAAATAAACACTTGTTTCATACTCATGGCATACAAAACCCTTATGTCTGCTCATTTTGTGGGAAAGGCTATCTGACTTCCACTGGACTGAACCTTCACATGGGAGGACACAAAGGGAAATCATATCTCTGTCCCATTTGTGATTCAAAGTTTACTCAAAAGGGAACAATTAAACTGCACCTTCGTGGGGTTCATGGCATGTCTCAGTGTCTGACATGTTCTGCTGTGTTCAGAGTGGGCCAAGATTATGATAAACATGTTTTACATTGTCAAGGGCCATCAATGTAAATGATTTTATTTTGTATAAAATGTTATGTGGTTTCATTGGAATTGTACATATTAAAAAAATTCTGACAAACAACTTGTTTTCTGGATGATTTAATCATTTTTTAATTATTTTTTTTACAACATACCGCCTTCAGTTCTTTCAATTTCAATCATAAAATTTATGTTGAGCAAAGGACACAATGTTTTTAACATTCTTCTATGGAAACTTTAAAAAGTATAATAAAATATCTTGAGACCATTTATTCCATTTTATTTCAGAGGACAATGTTGTAAAGTTGCACCATTCAAGCTCTAGCTCCTCACAAGATAATTTTTCTACACCTTCTCATAGAAGGAATAGTTTTAGACTGAGGATGATGTCCCAATCTTGCACACAATGTCAATATTGCCAAGAGATATTTATGAGTAGGCGTGAGCTCACCACACATCTTGTACGAAATCATGGCCATCAGTTGCCATTCATCTGCTCCCTTTGTGGGAAGGGCTACCAATCTCGCCTTGGGCTTGATCTTCACAAGCAAGCCCATGAAGGCAAAACATTTCCATGCCCAATTTGTGGGGCAAAACTGTCCCAGAAAGGAAAGGTTAAACGACACCTCAATAATGTGCATAGGAAATCGCAGTGCATGACTTGCTTACAAATATTCTCATTGGGTCATGAATTTAATTACCATGCACTTCACTGTAGGGGATAAAGTAGATTTGAAAATGGGAATTGATATGTTAGTTGGTAAGCTGTGTATTCTGTTTTATTATTCATAAAAGTAATTGTATGAGAAATTACAATACATATCTGGGCTTTAAATTGAATCCACAGCTTTTCAAATGACCATTAGGCTGCCATTTGAAACATTGCACATAGTGACTATTGATGTGAGTATAGGGACTGGAAAGTGAAAATCAGACTTCCTTTTTTTATTTCAGAAGCTGGATTGCAGGAACATCATTCTAACATTTATGGTGGTAGGCATCAAAGCTCGTCTACCAGTCAACATCATCTTTACCCTCATAAACAACCTAAACATTTGGATGGAAAACAGAGTCCATTCCCTTTGGCTCCATATGGAAAATGTTTATACTGCAAAGAAGTTATCCCACAGAGCAGCATTAAAATAAAACAACACATTGCTCAGTATCACATAAATGAAATGCCTTTTTGGTGTGAACTTTGCGGGAAAGGTTTTCTTACATCTTCAGGTCTGATGAATCATGTGCAAGCCCATGAGGGAAGAAAGTTTATGTGTCAAATATGTGATTTCAAGTTCAAGCAAAAGGGACACCTAAAAAACCATCTTAAAAATATTCATAAATTGGCTTTGTGTCCTGTCTGCTCTAAGGCACTTAACTTGGGCTTAGAATTTCATCAGCATGTATTACACTGCAGTTAGATGGTAATATTTTGTCATGAGCACTGATTCTGAAACAAGTCCTTGTCTATTGGTTAAAGTTATAGACCCGACTTAATCATAGTTAAAATTTCTATGGGACATGCCTCTGCTTATTTGTAAGATGAATCTTTTTTTTATTGTACTGTGTGCACAATTTTAAGTGACAAATTTAATCACACATTAGGTTTATTGGTATTCAGGGCCTTTTTTTGTATTTCAGACTTTTTTCCTGTTGACCGGCAAGCATACAGAAATAATCATCGTTACACTCAACTCCCTATAAGGTCAAAGTTTCAGGCAACATCTTCACAAAACCTTCCATTTCCTCCAATGAATATACATGCAACTTCCGAGACTGCTAACAGGATAAGATGTTCGCAGTGCACACAGGAATTTTATTCTCCAGAATCATATCAATGGCATTTATCTCATGCACACCTTCAATTAAGTTGCACAATTTGTGGTAAAATATTTCGAAGCAGAGGAGGCCTTGGTTTTCACATGGAGGCTCACAAGGGAAGGAATTTTGTATGCCCTATTTGTGACTTTAGGTTCAAGCACAAGCACCATCTGAAAGACCATGTTACAAATGTGCACAAAATGTTACTTTGTCCTGTTTGTTTAGTAACATTTCATTCCTCAGAACAGAATATATTCACATTTCATCTTAGTACATGCAGAAAATAAGTAGGCGAATTTTAAAAAGAGATTCTACTGCAGTTTTATCTAGATCTAATTGGTTTTAATGTTATGCTTATGACTTGAACTATACTAACATGAAGTTGGTCATTTCTTTTGTACCAGGTATCTCATGTTTCAAATGTTGGAATGTTTTTAAAATATTATCCAGGGTGTTTGCCTATTTATTTAATCTCTTTTGTTTAGGATGATTATATTTTAAATTAAAATGTCTATTTTAAGTATGGCTAATGTTTACAGAATTGATATTGTTCAAAAATTACAGAATTATTTTTCATAAATTGATTTTAAATACTTCATTTCCAGAATGTTTTCATTTTATAAATTGTATTATTTACAACCAATGACACTTTCTCCATGTCTTTATTTGCAAGTAAACCATCAACACTTTGAGGTGAAAGAAATGGACTTCGAGTCAGAGGAAGAGATTGGTAGTGACATTAGTGTCAGTAGTGGGCATACATCCGATCTTACAGACTGGCAGGATAGTGAAGAGGAGGAGGATGAAGCCTTTTGGGATGCAAGCGAGTGGAGCACTATAACAACACCATTGACGATAGAGCATTTTCAGCAAGATAGTGGAGCAAATGTCAATGTAAATGATGATCGGCAGATCTCCTATTTCTATCAGTTGTTTGAAGAAGAAACATTCAAGACAATAGTTGACCAAACGAACGAATATGCAAGGCAGAAGATTGCCAAGAAGAAATATGGGGACAGTTGGTGGCACGAAACAACTGTGCCAGAAATCAAGGCTTACTTTGGATTGTTGATAATCATGGGAATACACAATCTACCAAGGAAAGAGATGTACTGGTCATCAGATGACAGCCTGGGTGTACCAGGAATAAATAAGGTCATGCCACTGAAACGATTTAGAAAGATTGGGGAGTATCTTCACGTTGTGGACAACACACAATCATCAGGCTATGACAGGCTTTCCAAGATCAGACCACTTCTGGATATGGCTAACAGAAACTTTCTTGCCTGCTACAAGCCAATGAGAGACATCAGTATTGTCGAGGCAATGGTCCCTTTCAAAGGCAGAAGTACTTTGAAACAGTGCATGCCAGTGAGACCAGTCAAGTCGGGTATGAAAATTTGGTGTGCCTATGAATCAGCTACGGGTTACTTGCTCCAGTTTGATGTGTACTGTGGCAAAGGAGGTGATACTCATCAGGGCTTAGGCCATGATGTTGTAATGAAACTGGCTGCACCCTTCTATGGCAAATACCACCACCTGTACTTTGACAATTATTTTTCATCGGTTGCTCTTCTTGTTGGCCTTCTTCGTGAAAAGACTTATGCTGCTGCAACAGTGCGAGCAAACCAGAAACACCTTCCAGAAGCATTCAAAAATGCAAGGCAGCTGAAGCAGGGGGAGCATGAGGTCTACCAGAAGGATGGAATCATTGCCACAGTGTGGCATGACAAGAGAGATGTTTATCTCTTGTCCAGCAACACGTCACACACCATAGACCGAGTGGTACGCTGGGATCGCAGACGGCATACCAAAGTTGCTGTACCTTGTCCTGCCGTTGTCAAGCTGTACAACAAGAACATGAGAAATGTGCATAAAGCGAAACAAATAAGTCAATACTACAGCACCATCAAAAAATGCAGAAAGTACTGGAGGTACTTGCTGAACTTTATTTTTGACAGCACCATCAACAATGCCTTCATCTTGTTTGACAAGTGCGTAGCCAAGCCCAGCAAGCAGTACACCCTCTTGGACTATCGCCTGGACCTCTCAGACCAGCTGATTGCAGGCTACATTTGCAGAAAGAAGGCAGCCTCCAAGAGGAAAAGCATTACAGTGGCAGTTGAAAATGTGAGCACCCACAAACTTGTGAAGTTTGAAGGGCGCAAAAAGGCCTGCATCAGCTGCAAATTGGCAAAACGACGTACACCTGCTGGCAGAGCTGTGGAGAGCTCATATGGGTGTGATGTGTGCCAGATCCACTACTGCAAGGACACTTGCTTCCCCCAGCACCTTGGCAGCCAGTAAAGAGGATATTTGTGCTTGTAAATATTGCTTGTTTGTAATTTTTAACAACTTTTTTTGTTAACACATGGAGTATTAAAAAACAAAACATGATGAGAAGAATTGATGAATAAAAAGATAAATAATCAAAAGAGAATTCATTTCTGTTCATATTGCATTTTATTTTATTTAAATCTATGCATGACAACCTAAGATGAGGTCATTTTTTTACAAACATATCCCTAAATATCTCTAAAATTATAAAAATTATCATCTGTTTAGAGCTTTAATAAATGGAAAAACATCTGCCCAGTAGTGTTAAAAGAAATTTTACTAATTGATAACTTAAAAAACCAAGTGGGTTGTTTATATTATATGTCTCTAAAGCTCATTTTTGGAAGATATCCATCATATGTAATGCGCCCCCCCCCCCCCAATTTTATTTCTTTTTTTATGTAACTTGTCTTGTTAGTAAGGAACAGGTTTATGTAACTTTTTTGGAGTAATTCTGATTCTCTTGTGTATATTATATATTGTTTCAGGAAGTAAGGGCCTCAATAAAGACTTGGCCCATGTGGGAGGCCAATCCCATCATCTGTTAGACACACAGCCCTATCTGGAGATGTTCTCTCCATCCTATTCTGGATTACATAGTATATCTGCCACTTCTAGACCTTGCATGGATATGGCCTCCCCTGGGCAGTATGAAGCCATGATTCAAATGTTGGATGGAGTTTCTAGCCTTCAGGGCAAAAAAATGTCAGAACCTAACACTGCTTTGAAGTGCCCACTCTGCGATATGTTAATTGAGTCCAGAATATTTTACCAGAAACATATGAATTCTGAACACAGGCAGGCTAAATACCTCCCTTTCACTTGCAAAATGTGTTTAATGGGATTTTTTTCACTCAGCGGCTTGCAAAAACATGTAGAGGCACACTCTGGTCGTAGATTCACTTGTGAATTGTGCAGTGCCAAGTTTACACATAAACATCATCTCAAACGTCATTGGTTAGCAGTGCATAAAACTGTTTTTTGTGAATAATTCAGTGCAAAAAACTGTCATTGGTGAGCAGTGCTTAAAACTGTTTTTTGTGAATAATTCAGTGCACAAAACTGTCATTGGTTAGCAGTGCATAAAACTGTTTTTTGGTGAATAATTCAATTGATGTAACTGGCTAACTCCCCAGCCATTGGTGAGTAGTGCAGTGCATAAAACTGTTTTTTTGTGAATAATTCAATAGATAAAAATGGCCAACAATTCCCCATCAAGTGCTAATTAGGCTGAAGAGAACAAACTTAATTTAAATTTAAGGAAATATTTTGAATAAAGTTAAAGGCATTGCGCACGACTATTTTTTGTGAGTATAGAGATCCAGTCTATGGAGATTTGAAGAAGAAAGAAAATGTGTACTTTTATATTTTAATTTGGTTCTGGTTCACTGGAGATATTGAGTATTAGTCATATTCATAATAATATGCTGTATTTGTATATTTGAAACAATAACTAGACATGGACTTTGATTTGAATAGTTTAAATGGATAAAAATCTTAAACTTAGTATGAACTCTTCATTTCCTGTCTGTTTTCCTTAATTTGAAAAATTATTTCTTACATTTAAAATTTAAGATCTCGTTTAGATTTTGAGCTCTTTCATAGTTTGAAAGACTTTAAATTAATTTATTTTGTGAGCCCGTTAGGAAATTTTTTAATAATTGTCCTAATTTTTAAGTTAACATTTTTTATTTTAAAGTTTAAGGTGGGGTGGGGGGGGATTTTGTAAATTAAAAGTCTCAAGTCCTTGAGGGTGTCAAGTCAGTTAAATTTTAGTGATAGGATATTGGTAATTTTATTTGACAACAAGAACTTAATGATTCTTAAAATAACCCTATTCATGTAATTTATTGAAGTACCTGTTTCACAGCCGGTAACCCATACAGAATCAGTTTTTGGGGAACTAATGAAATATGTGTTAAAGTTAAAGTAGTTAATTCTCTTGTTACTCGATATGGTTACTAATGGATTAGAAAGTAAGAGTTTTGTAAATTTACATTAGTCATTTTTTCAAATTTCCCATTAGTTTTTTGACTATTGATAATAAATGACAAGTGAAATAGATCTTAAAAACTTTGTGAAGAATTTAAAAATGAACAAATATGTTACATGTTCTGCATGTGTTTATTATTTTCTTTTAAATTTTTATTATTTAAGAAATTTTAAGCATTCATTAATTCATTTCGACTGTAATGTACATACTTTTGTGAACAATAAACTTGTTGATACCTGTCAATCATATAGGCATGCTATTGTTGATACCTGTGTCAGAGCCATGCTACAGTATTTCATTTTCTTACCACCTTTAGTTCTGACTGGTAATCAAACTTGGATTGATACTATTGATACACACAACACACCCTTGATAACTTGATGTGGTCAATTGATACACACCCTTGATTTAATGTAGCCAATTGATACACACCCTTGATGTAGCTATTGATACACACCCTTGATGTAGCCAATTGATAAACACCTTTGATAACTTGATGTAGCCAATTGATAAACACCCTTGATAACTTGATGAGCCCATTGATACACACCCTTGATGTAGCTATTGATGCACACCCTTGATGCAGCCAATTGATACACACCCTTGGTAACTTGATGTAGCCAATTGACACACACCCTTAATGTACCCAATTTATAATTATAATTGATACACACCCTTGATCCTTGATGTAGCCATCATTTCCACATAATTAAGTCAGACCAAGATTTTATTTGGTTCTTCATGATTTAAAGATAATCTCAAATTCCATCATTGTCCGCACATTTGTACCTAATACTAATATTAATATTAATTATATAATAATCCATCACATCTTATTATAATGCTCATGTACAAACTGTCACAGACACTCATTTTACACCTGGGTTAGAGGATCTAAAATTTCTAATTGCTATGCTAATGCTAAGCTAATAACAGTTGTGGGAGTTTGTAAAATAAAATCAAATACAGTGGCATGTACCAGTAAACTCTTTTAAACTTAAACTTAATAATTTGACAAGTAAGTTCAAGAAATCGTAAGTTTTTTTTTTTTTTTTTTTTTTGTTGCTTTTTTTTAGTGTTAAAGTTAAAGTAAAATAGTAAACAGTGGTAATAAAATAATAATAATGGTAAGCAGCATTCTGTCACGTCTTGAAGTAAAAGTGGGCCTAACCTCAAAAAAGAAGGGCCTCATTTCCATGTGTATCATTAGTATTAGTATCAAAGGACCTACAAAGGTACGGCCCCTTCCTTCTGTTTTAATGGTATCAATGTCGTGTCAGATCCGCAGTTATTTCAGAGATTGTTTTTTTGGTGTGTCATCAAAAATAAAGGTCCCAGTGGCTTGCCCTTCTTTAGAATCATTTCGTAAATTGCTAGTCTTCCTAAAATAATCTCAGTATTTTCAGACGTCAAAATAAAATTGAGTTTGACCAAAAACAAATAACAAAATTTTTCTTGAAAAAAAATGAAAAAAAAAACCATCAAAAACGAGTTTATACTTACAGTTTACACACAATATATTAAGTTAATTGTCATCAGTCGTCATAGTTATTCAATAAAACAGTAACTCAATCTAGATCGAATGTGAAAACAAAAATTGCAAAAATGTAATCTACTGACACAGTAGATTAGCGAAACTTGATCTCAACCAGTGATTCAATTTAATTAATAAAAAGGAAACAAAACAATATGACTAAAAAGACTAGATTTAGATTGACTTATTATGTGACCAACTCTTTTGCTATATTGAATATGTTTGTTATGGACCTCTGAAATATGTCTAATTCAAAAATATTCACTGGATACCATCTTACCATGGTGATGTGAAGTGTTCATCCATAGTTACGACTGGCATCAATCTTTCACCAAAATCGTTTCCTGGAAGGATAATTGCAGATAGATCAACTCGTCCTCATCTAGCCACTCAACAGCCTCTTAATGTGCATTTTCTCTTCTGGAAATAACTGCAATGGGTTCTCTGCCTACTACTAACAGTGATTCTCAAAGGATGGAGATGCATTTTAACTGATTTGATTCTTGGACAGTTTGGGCTGCACATTTTACTGAGCCCAAGCTCTGTGTTGTCCTGCATATTTCTTCAACATTGTTTGTGAGACAAAATATAAGTGACATACTTTGCAAATTCGATCACGTAAACTGGTCAGTAAAATTGATAATAAAGATCATATGGTTGTACTTTGAAAACTCATGTTGATCTCGGCATAATGACATAATGTCATCAAATCGCATGCGCCGGGAAAAAAAGTTTTAACCCTAGAACTGTCCAGTGAATTTTTCTGTAGCGTCCTGCCATTTTAGCCTTTTTCACTGGCTTTTTGAAAATGACAAGATCCCATACTAAATGAACTCAGAGACCCTAACATGTATACATTTTCTGAAAGTACATTGGATAAGGTTTCTTATGGTATAGAAATAATTTGTTTTTATATCATGTATGTTGACACTGACCTTGACCTTCACAGAGTGAGTAAAATTTTACTACTCATCTTCAGCATTCAAACCACTCTTACACTTTAAAACTTGTTAAAACTATCATAAAACCAATATTTTCAGATACTAGAAGCAATACTCTTTCAGAATATGTATAATAATATGTTATTTGTTTGAAAATTGTAATTTTGGTGAATTTTTTTCTTTCATAACCTTCAAAATTCGGTCACGTCAAAAAAAAAAGAAAAGGGAAATTATATTCCATTTATCATTTAAATTAACTGACTTAACAAATTCCTTTTCTGAATTAATTCAATCAATAGTTTATTACAACAATATTTGTGAAAACGTAGACAACAAACATGAATGTCTTTGATTATTTTTCTTTTCTGACTAAGACCCTGGTCGGTCTGATGAATGAATGAATGAGGATTAGGCTTGCGCGTGGCACTCAACTTTGCGAGCAGGACACCAGTGTCATTTCTGTTTTTGTCTTTGATTCTATCACTGCAAACAAAGGCAAAGCTGTTCTTTTTGCCTTCAATAACAGCTGATGCACAGATGTATCTGTGTATAGTACTGTATAGCAAGACACATTGAATCCCAGAAGGTTGAACACTTTGCTTTCACCAACGCCAACATTCAACTTTGAGACTTAATAGTTCATCATCAAAAATTAAACTTTTTAGAAATTAGTAGGCTCTGAACACATGTCCAAATTTATATTCTGACAGCAAACAGGATTTCTGACAATATGATCTTTTCTTAGTCTGTTCTGCTCTATATCAATGAAGTATCAAACAAATTTGTCAGTAAAATCTCATCACTATGACCGAGAGGTGCAGTGCTAACTTCGTCAATTTATTTGACTCTATGTCGACCTCGACCTCACTGCTGCTACTACTACTATCACTATCATGGAAAGTCCATGAAATTATTATTCTAAATTGGTCTACAATTAAAATAATATGAAGATATCCAATGTTAATTTCCCGATCCGTATGGACCCTCTCCAGCGCCAGACATTTTGGCAGACAGAAAAAATTCCGAAAATTTTCACTCGGCTTTATTCACTAAATAACACTCCATAAGTACACGTTGTAAGAACGACAACATAAGAAAACAGGAAGGAAATTCATTTCTTAACAGTGACCTCCCTTTACTAAACGCAAATAAAATCATTCGCATTTTTAATGACGATTTTACTAACGACACCACAGAACGGGGGATAACGGCCGACCATCGGCCGTAAGGACAGTTCTAGGGTTAAAATAACCCACTGCCCGTGATCCTATCGAGCTGAAATTTTGCACATAGACATGTGTTACCTAACAATGCATTCTATCAAACGTTTCAGATTGATCGAATGTACCGTAATTAAATTAATCAATTTTTAGTGTATCTCTATATAGCATGTGTAGCCATATGCTATAGATTTATAATTTATAGTCAAAAACTTTGTTTCTACGTGTTGTTTTATGTAAAAAAAAAATTGTTTTAGTTGCTGTCACTGCTGAAAACATCAGTTCAAAAGGACCGGGGATATATTTACAAGCTCATGTGATTTACCTTATTCTTGCACACACAAGCTACATTCACAATATGGTTTGTTGACAAATGGCTCACGGATCTATTCGTTCGTTGGTCTTAAATGGCTGGCAGGTAGCACTCGAAGCAAAAACAGGTTATTGTGCAACAACTAGGAGAATGAATAATAAGTCAGAAATTTAAGCCTAATATCCCAGCTAATGTTTGAGACAAATCCAAAATATCTCAGATCACTTGCGTCCCCAGTTTGGCTTTAAATGCAGCTACTTTTTCTAACATCATGAAAACACTTTGTCATTTTCCCCAGATGGAACATATTCTGTTCATCGAGTAGTAAAGTACTGTAAAGGCTGTATATGTCACATAGACACAGGTAAGCACGTTTTGCGACCTATATCTTGTCACTGAAATGTGCTGCCAGCGGTAACTTCTTTTCTGAGATAAGTCTTTGCTATGGCTTTTGTTGGCAATCCTCAGAATTCCGGTCCCAAATTATTTTTCGTGAGTTACCGATTACTATTTAGTTAATCAGTACATAATTCAGCGTAATTTCATAAATAAAAACAAATTATGGCAGGTAGACCAGCCGCCGTGATAAATATTACTCCCAATGTTTTACCTGCAGCGACAGGGCTGGCCCTAGAGAATGCGTGGCCCAAGGCAAAATTGATGAGCGGGGCCTCAGGTCCAATGAAGCAGACAAGGAATTAAATCCATGCAAAATTTTGCATTCTAAATATATATTAAAATGGGAACTAAAAAGTTAAATTATTCTTCAGATTCATACTGCTAAGTAGAACAATTTAGGTGTGAGTGCGAGCGCATGAATTGATGAAAGTTATAAAGAAATCCTAAAGAGTTAAGAAAAAGATGCCATCGTAACAGTGGCGTAGCGAAGGGGGGCAAATGCCTCGGGCGGCACTTGGCTAAGGGCGGCAAATTCCTGATCATTAAAAATTTTCTAGCAAAGACAATTTTACAAGAAAGTGGAGCCTTTTTTCCAAAGTAAAATAAAAACCAAATAAGAAGTTGTTTTTTTAAAAATTAAATTAACTATCCTAAAGTATGTGATCGTTTCTTCTGTCAAAACTTCAAACTCTTTATTGGCTATAAATTCTTCTGATATTAATGCGACTGTAAAGAAAAATCAGAGGCTCAAATAGTAAGAGATCGTGATACTTATATGGTTGTAACTAGGTTTGTTCTTCAAATTGGACAGCAAAAATAAAAGCAAATATGACTGTTCATTATCATTTTGAAACATGAGCTACTTGAATGCTAAAGTGGACGGGGGGGGGGGTGCACTTGTTTGGGGCGACAAAATTCTTATTGTTAATTAGCTCCTAAAATTGAAAGACGTTAAAATAATTTTTCATTGATAGAATAAAAGAAAGCCAAGATAAAAAAAAAATTACAAGAAATAAAAAACTATATTAAAATATGTGAACGTTTCTAATGCCAAACTTCAAACTCCATAATGAATCTTAAGTCTTCTGATACTAATGCTACTGAGCTGAACAACACAGGGGCTGAATTAGTGTACGTACATGACACTAATGTGCTGGTACATATAATTGATACTAGCTTAATTTTATCGTAACTAGACTACTGTAGCAAATATATATAACATTCTAGATTCGATGCATGTTCTTTAAAGTAAGCTCAGGAACTCTGAGAACATCTTTTGAAAAAGTGTAAAATAGAATTTTACATATCAAATTCAAATTGAGCTCATAGCAATTAAAAGGACATGCAGTCTGAAAAAAAAATATTTCAGGGATAAGTCAAATTGTGCGAAATGTAAGATATAAAAAATAAGACATTGTACAATGTTTCAAAGATTTCTTTAAAGAAAAAAAAAAAAAATCTGCATATGGCATATGATGATGTTAAAATAATGGACTGCAACGTGAGTTAATGTATCTGTATGTCTGGCAAGAATAAAAGAATTCAAGAAAGCAGCAAAAGCAAACAAATCTCAATGTCTAATCTCGCTCAAACAGTTCATAAAATCTAAATGAAACGAACTCTCTTTCTCTTCTAGTTTTAGTACACTAGAACGTTGTTACGTATTTTTGCCATGTCAATGCATCGTATGAAACATCTAATAGCTTCTACGCGCAAGGCATGAAACAGTCTGCAGGATACTAAATAGTGAATATACCATGGACACATTTTGATGTTACTTTGAAATCCAAAGAAAAACTGACAGAAGCAGACAAAAAAATTCAACACACAAACAGACGTAGGAACTTTGTTAATTGCAATTAAATATTTTATTTTCTAATTTACATTTAACGTTCGGAAAAAAATCCTTTTTAAACGTACTAGATGCCCGCGGCGTAGCATACGCCGCAGATTTGCTCATAGATAGTGCAAAGAAAGTGGAAGGGGTGAACAGACACAAAAATACATCACGATGAAATAAGAACAACGCGAATGAACCTCGGGGGGGGGGGGGGGGGGGATAACTGTGAGGCATTGTTGATCTGGAAACATGTGCACTGTGGTTAGCCTCTTGCCACCCCCCACCCTAGCTTGCCAACCATACACTAATTGGCATAACCTGACAAAGGTCATTCGTCAAGGTTATTCCCACTCGTCTTGTGCTTGTTATGGTGATCGAAGAGATAGTGGGAAATGAACGGGCACAAACACTAACATTTTTTTAAAATAATAAAAGTAATGTCTTAGCTGGGAATTGAACCTGCAACCTCAGCGTGTTTAAATATTAATTTTATTTGTATATTGTATGTCCGTTGAAAAAGGCTCTTTGCCGAAACGTTCGCTGTTTTGTTACGTCCTGTCAGGTTAACCTTTACCTTGTTTACGTATTTTTCATTTAATTTTTTATAAGCCTGATTGCAGTCTCACCCCTCATTTTGTCGTAATCTTGACCGCAGATGTCAAAAACGTCTGAGCCTAATTTTGTCAGTTCCAATAGTAAGACATCAAGCAGGTTTTGCCCAATACTTCTACTTCTAGAAAACGTGTGATGTGCTCTCGAATTGTCTGTTCTTGGTGACTGTGGTCCGGTGTGCAATCAAGCATTACTGAAACGTATTTAGCAGATTTTACTCCTCCTACAGTAACAATCCTTACCTTATTTCCGATTAACGAAATGAGAATGAGCTCAGTGATCACGAATTTCATTAGTTTGTCTTCTTGGCATATGTTCATGCTAAACCAGATCAAATTTTGCCATAAATTTAACAAGACCCAAAAAGTTTTCGTTGCGTGGCGATGTAGTTTATCGAAGGAACTACGAAAAGTCATGTTGAGCTCAGCAAAGAAACGGACAATGGCCATAAGATGTTGAAATACACTGTGCTAAGAGCCTTAATTTTCAATGTTTATTAATTTTGGGCTTTGATTGTCAATTCTGCATTGCTTTGTTAATTTGTTTCCCCATCTCAAACCATTTCAAAGTAGATGTCAAATGTAACTCTGATTTCTCATGACCAGACTGTCTAACATTGGCATTATTTTAGTCATAAATCCCGTCGGATCCCAAAACAGACAAAGTGTTGCCAAAATATTTGCAGCAGAAATTAAACATTTTTTTCTTAGCTGCTCAATAAATAAGACATTTGCGGTTAAAAACTTCCCCATTTTTCATAAGCCGTTTGCAGTAGGTTGTAGAAAATTTCCTTCTTTTGCTATCTGCTGGAAAATCTTTTTCTTCATTTTTCTTCCTAAACGCTTAGATGCTATAGGAAAAACATTTTTTGTTTCGAATTTTTGATTATTATAATATTTCATCATATTATTACGCTATTTTTGTAATTATTTTTTCTTAAAATATAAACATTAAGTTTCTTGATACAATAGTTATATAAAAATAAAAAAAGTATTGCATAAAATTAGTAAAAAATTATATTAAAAAATAAATCTGTAAAATATGTTTAGTCAAAGCGCGGGGCCCTGAAAAGCGCAGGGCCCAAGGCGGTTGCCTCGTTCGCCTTGCCCTAAGGCCGGCCCTGTGCAGCGCAACTAGCAGGAATTGAACTTTAACTATCAAAGGACTATGGGTGCAATCCAAACGTAAACTCCGGTAACAGAGTAGTTCGAGTCGAGTTCTATTTGCAAGCTACTTGTCGGCATTTTAGTGGCGCAACAGTCACAAGCAGAATGTTTTCGGCAGCTATTTGGAAATGTTGAATGACAATTACAATATTTAGTATTTAAAATTTAATTAATGGTTATCGGACAATATGTATCACTTGTCTATTTTTTATCGATAAATATCAACATACTTTCATTCATCTGGTTACTTCCCCTTATTAGCGTAAAATAATTTGGGACCGGTGTAACAGGCCAGCTTATACCCCTGACCAGAATATACCCGTGTATAATCTGGCCTAGGCCAGAATATACCCGGGTATAATCTGGCCTAGGCTAGAATATACCCCGGGGGTTAAACTGGCCTAGGCCAGAATATACCCCTCCAGGCCAGAATATACCCCTTTGACAACATGAGGATATATAGTAAATAAAATGGATGAATGCCTATTTAGACATTCTATTGGTGTTTTAGCTCTGTCAGAGAAGTTTAACTCATTTCTTAAGTAAGAAATATGTTTTATTTACAATAAAATAATATTTTTAAAATAATTTCTTTTATTACGATGTCTGATAAGATGTTTATTTTTTTTTAATCTCAAGATACAGTCTACACATAAATAAACTGATAGAATCAGCGGGTTTTTTTTTTTAAAGTTGTTATTATTATTTTCTTTAAAATTTGAATAATTCAAGCAATACAAGAATTGATTATTTAAAAAAATTAATAATTTAAGCGAGATATGGACCAAAGTTGTAGCTTTTCAAACGCTTTCAAAAATTTATTTCGTGTAACTCGCTTATTAATCAAATCGTTATGTTTTGATAGTTGTCATAGAGTACTTAAAAGTAGCCCAAGAGCGTAGGGTGGTCGAGGCTATAGACCAGGGATTTCAAACTCAATTTGCCTCGGGGCCAATGAGTCAGAGTCTGGGTGGGCCCGCATCAAGTTAATACAAAAAAGTACAACTGTTCAGTCTCCAATCTTTATTCATCATTATTTAGTAATAATTATTATTTATTAAAGGTTCAAACATTGGCTTAATTGGCAGCACTCTTGCTGCCTATGATATACCTACTGCTCTTTGCTGGAAGAGACCTGGCTGCGTTTCCCCTTTCACAGCTGAAGCACATTTGGCTTGAGGGAGGAAGCAGCCAAAACACTCAGTATAGTTTGAAGATGATCATCGGTGAGTTTAGACCTGTTCTTCGATTTATTGAAGCTCATGGTGGACAACAACTTTTCACACATGTGTTGTCCCAAAAAGGCACATAGTCCGGCTTAAAATTCTCAAAGGTTCAGGGAAGGTTGGGGACACTTATCTCAAAAATTGTCCAAGCTTGTCTGCTTTTCTATTCACCTCCCTGAACTTAGCTTTCAACTGAGAGTTGCACTGCAAGTCGATGGGTTCCATCTGCAACACAGGATTAGGAGGGAATCTTGGACATCGAAAGAGAAAGGGTCAGCAAACATTTTAAAGTTACTTTATGATTCTTTAAGTCTGCAAATCGGTGATCAAATTCTTTCTGTAGCATTTCAATGAAATCAATATATTCCTCACCATTGAATGGCATTTCCACACCCACGAATGCCATGCATGCTGGGTAATGGCAGAGATTTTTCTGAGAGATCTATGGGCTTTCCATAAAATAAGTTTTGTGGAAAATGCTCTCATATTTTCATAGGCAGCACTAACAAGCTGCTCCTGTCCATGTAAATTATTGTTCAGTGCATTCAGCTCCTGTGTGATGTTAACAAGAAAAGCTAAGTCCATTAGTTATTTGGGGCCACTTAGTACAGGAACAGCCATCCCATCGTTCTCAATGAAAGCTTTCACTTCTTTTCTCAACTCAAACAACCTGTTTAAGCAGGTTCCCCTGCTGAGCCAATGCACCTAAGTAAAACAGAGCACATCCTTATATGCAGACTCTATTTCCTCCAAAAAAGCTCGAAAGTGCCTGTTCTTTAAACAAATTAGATAAAAACAATCTAATCAGTAAAACTTTATTGTCTATACAAAAATCTCCTGGAAAGCCAACGAAAAAATTTCAAATTATAGTTTTACAATATCTTATTTTAATTTTTTTTTCCTTGGTTATTGCCACGGCGGGCCGCACTTCCACTGAACTTGGATATTAAGTGGGGGCCACAAAATATCATCCAGCGGGCCGCAATTTCACCCGCGGGCCGCGT
Organism: Radix auricularia; assembly: GCA_002072015.1. Classification (NCBI taxonomy): domain Eukaryota; kingdom Metazoa; phylum Mollusca; class Gastropoda; family Lymnaeidae; genus Radix; species Radix auricularia. Next base: position 290,310 of record MUZC01004493.1, on the reverse strand, counting down.
GTTTGAGACCACTGCTATAGACAGAATAGTTATGAGAAAAGCCAAAACATTGGGAAGCACAGAACTTTTTTGTACCATCGTCTTGCGAAACGAAAGGGTGCTGATGAGTCATCAGTGATGACAATGATATCAAGAATCATCGCCACATTCATCGCATGGGTTTGAAGATGGAATCCTGTTGGGTTGGTCCCTACCTCGTGGTAGAATCATTAACAAGGGAAGAGTTAAGCTAAAGAATATATCGACCTCAAATAGACATAAAGTTAAAAACACCTTTCTTATTCCATATGCAAGAACAAACACATACAAGTTTTCTTTCTTTCCGTCCGGTATTCGGGCGTGGATGGGTTGCCTGAAGAAACCAGGAAAGCCACCACTTTATCATCTTTTAAAACTCTAGTAAGAATACAGGACTAAACACAAACCATAGAAATACGTAGGACGCAATATTCTTCTGTACAGAAGGAGCGTCTGTAACATATAAGATAAGATAAGATAAAATACTCAGAAACACCTACAATTTCAGTAACCTAAAAGTTTACAGCAATTAATAGGGTTCTTTACCCAATCAGTACTCCGATGATTCTGTTAAAGGTACTGTCAATGGGAGCCTACAACAAAAGGAACGAAAGATCACAGGTGAATAAACTGACATAATAGTGATACAACTTGCTTCAAAACCAATGCAGCTTAGGATTTTTAGCCAACTAAAAATTTCATGAAGAAAGCGTCTTAGCACAACTCTTAGCCTTACTGTTGACAAGTTTGTATATTATGGCCACACTCCAGATCTTGAACAACTGAGACTTGCATATTAATTAATGGATAAAGGGGGGGGGTGATTACTTCAGGGCCATAAGCTACATTCTGATAGGAACAGAGGACAACCACATCCTCCTCAGACCTAAAGTAATTCAACACATGAACATTGGTATTACACAACAACTACATGACTTATTGAATCAAAATGTGGAATGAGTTGCCTGAGGTAGCCAGAAAACCAACATTCTATAAACAGTAAAATTCTAATAAGAATGCAAGACTAGACATAAAACAATAATACGCGTAGGACGTAATAATCATCTGTATAGAAGGAGTTCATTTAAATGTAAAGATATGATATGGGTAAGGAATCCTAAGTGTTCGCACGCATTTGAAAAGCAACAAAAAATTTTGTTTTAAAATAATCCTGTAGTGCTTGATTAATTTAATGTTAAATTTAAAATAATAGTAATAAAAAAAACAGGAAAAAACCGCTGATTCAAATATAATTGCATAGACTGTAACTTTTGATCTTGAATCGTCGAAATTATGTAAGATTTCATATTTTGAAAACGAGACAACGACATCATACTTTTCAAATAAAATACAATGCTCATTTCATTCATTGTTAACTATTTTATAATTATTAGTTTATTTTAATGAAAACAATTTTGCTACTTAAGAAAAAAGTTTGATTGTCTGACAGAGACACGAATAGAAAGTCTAATAATTTGATTCATCAATTTTTTTACTATATATCCCCATGTTGTTAAAGGGGTATATTCTAGCCTGAGGGGGTATATTCTGGCCTAGGCAAGTTTAACCCCGGGGGTATATTCTGGCCTAGGCCAGATTATACCCGGGTATATTCTGGTCAGGGGTTTAATCTGGCCTGTTACACCGGGATTCGGAGGATTGCCCTTTTGTTATTTTAATAATTTAGTTAGCGATTTTCCTCTGGGTAACCTTCTTATTTTTGTTTATATGTGATCTGCTTCCATCCTTTCACAAAACTGCTCAAACTGGAGTGAGTTAAAGGCGTGTGCTTTGCTGGAATAAATAAGTCTAATGAAATCAATCAATATACTGTTAAATTCCGGTTACACTTCTGCTTGCCATCTTTTCCCTGTACTGTAAATCAGTGTTTCTGAAACTTTTTAATCTGGCGGACCGGCTGGATTTTTTTCATTGCTTCAGGGACCAGTGCACTATGTTCCATGTCCTGGAGGATTATAAATAGATTTTTATGTTCTTTCTTGAGAACTTCTGCGGACCGGCGGCAGATGGCCTACTTTGAGAAGCACTGCTGTAAATTAATACAAAATCACAGGACACTCGCCCCCACAAAGGATGAATGTGGTGTTCGCTTTGACCACCTAGGCGTTTTGCCCCACCCACTCTCTCCTTTCCTATATAGGTTCTAACAGCTCTCTCTCCGCTTTACTTCCTTCGATTCTTTGGATATCACCGCAGCTAAGTTTTTATTTTTTATTTTTTTATATTCGTTTCATTTGTGTCCGTTGAAAAAGGCTCTTTGTCGAAACGTTCGCTGTTTTGTTACGTCCTGTCAGACTAGCCTTTACATTGTTTACGTCTTTTCCATTTAATTATTTATAAGCCTGATTGCAGTCTCACCCCTCATTTTGTTTACTAGATTCACTCAGATGCATCCAGCTTAATTCTAACACTTCGCCCCACCATCTCACTCGAAATACACTGGTATAAATATTATTTTTCATTTATTTTATTGTTTTCTTTTTCATTGTTTAACTTATTTGATTTATGTTGTGTACTTTTAAGGATTGAAGAATCCTACTTAGTTTAAAAAAAATAGTTTTCCTTGATATTTTGGATTTTTAGTGTTGTTTCTGTGTGACTTGGAACGGATTAAGTATTTTGCATGTCAAGACTTAGTTCAAGATAAAAGTTATGAAAGCCATCCCAGAACGGATTAATTTATTATCTCGAAGTACCACTGTATTATTATAAATAAAAGTTATTGAATATGCAGATCTTTCACATGCAGTAGTTTTCCAAAAGCAATCTTTTAATAAATTTTACTGGTTCCTGGTGAAGGAAACTGGACCAAACTTTTCTAGCTCTAAAAGTACTTTGCTACGTTTTTTTTAAAGGCTGAAAATAAAATTCTGAGACTCAGTTTGATTTGGAGGTTGGGGTGGGTTTAGAATGCGAGATAACAGTCTATGGCATGAGCGCTCGGCTGGCGTACTGATGGCCGCGGGTTCGAATCTCCATGAGCCATGAAGGCAGGGACTTGTTCCCGTGCCAATGGTGTCCCTGAGTCCAACCAGCTCCCAATGGATACCTGACACTAGTCATAGAAACAAAGGCGGTTGGGAATAGCGTGGGAAAGTTCATAGCCGTGGCATGTGAGCGCTGCGTCACTTGGATGCAATAATGCGTCTGAATATATCAGAGAAGACAGGACACTTATAATTTAGTGCAGTGGCGTCGCTAGGGGGTGCGGAAGGGGCGGGCCGCCCCGGGTGACACCACCAGGGGGGTGACACCAGACCATAAAACTCTATATTCCCGTTATTTGGCACTGGAAAACTCGAAGGAGTTCTATGGATTAAATCATGAGGGGGTGACACCATGAGCTACCGTCCCGGGTGACACCATGAGCTACCGCCCCGGGTGACACCAACCCTAGTGACGCCTCTGATTTAGTGTGTGATTATGATTTTGTGAATGATAAAAATTATCTCGTTTGGGACAATTCAGCTATTAAGAAATATTTTTTTTAGATCATATGAAGCAAATATGTTAATGAGCCTTTTTTCAGATTGATTGAGGGGATTGGATTGTGCTACAAAATCAGTATCAGTAAAAGAAATTGGATGTAGGTACAAATAAGACTTACGAGATTTACCGTAACAAAAGACTTACTTATAAAATTTTCAGCCTTAGCAAAAGCCAGATTGGACATTTTTACAGCTATAAAGGAGAAACCCTTTTTACAAAATAAATTAATTAAATTTTCTGTAAAAATTTGAAAAATAATAAAAAATATAATATATGAATAAAACTAATTTTAAAGATTATATAATAATCAAATACTGGTTATCCATAACAAACGTTTTAAGTTCAAGTTTTAAGCCTGGCCATGCACTTGATTGTTTTCTTTTTCTTGCATCTACTTCCGGGGTGACGTCATTAAATGGCGTTGATGGCTTAGAAGTAGAGAAGGAAGTGCTTCGAATAGTTTGGCTAGTAGATAGTGTAAAACCATTCCGATCAGCTCTTTCATATCGGCAGCTAGAGCAATTTGAATTTTTAATGGATGGGTACATGTTTCGGGTGAAATAGTTGTCTCTGCGTTACAAAAGTCCTTGTATCTTATTTTAAAAAAATCATGAACGGGTTATCGTTCAGTGAGCTTTGTTGCCTTTTTTGCTGTCCACCTTGTCCGTCACGTATAGCAGCAAAATTAGCGTTTTTACCACCTGAAAAAACATACGACCTTATATCTGACGAAGCTGGAACTCGTTACAGTTTACATCTCACAGAAAGGGCAGAATGGCAGTACAGTCAAAGAGAGCTCGACAATATTGAAGTATTCTACACAAGAACTAGCAAAAACAACAGAATTGTTTGCATGTTTGCTAGATGTACTCCTAATGCTAAGTTTACCATTCTGTTTAGTCATGGAAATGCAGTTGATTTGGGACAGATGAGTAGCTTTTACATTGGTTTAGGTTCAAGGATAAACTGTAACATATTCAGCTTTGATTACTCAGGGTATGGTGCTAGTGGAGGCAAACCTTCTGAGAAAAATATCTATGCAGACATCGATGCAGCTTGGCAGGCTTTGAGAACTAGGTATGGAATAAGTCCACAGAACATTATCTTGTATGGTCAAAGTATAGGCACTGTGCCTACCATAGATCTTGCATCTCGGTATGAAGTAGGAGCTGTCATTCTTCATTCCCCACTGATGTCAGGAATGAGAGTTGCCTTTCCAGAAACAAAAAGGACCTGGTTCTTTGATGCTTTTCCAAGGTTAGTTACTAAAATATTTAACTCTCAATATAAAATAAATAAATGTCTTGTTGATAGTGGATGTAAAAGAAGATTACATAGGCAGTGGCTATATATCTGGTGATTGGAGGCATAGAATCATGGCTATTTTTCTGGCGACTGGGCAAGTAGAAGGTGGGGAAAGGGAGACCTATGGACTATGGGTACAGCAACCTATGGTCAAGTGCCCATGGGACTTGACTATTAAAGCTCTCATGACTTATTATTTTTCTTCAAGAATATAAGTTAGTCCAAAATAGGCTAAAAACACAATTAACACATCATTTAAGTTTAAGAATAAATAAATTAGTGCTTTGTGTATGAAAAGATGTAAAGTATTGAAATTTATTATAATTTACACCTAAAATCTTTATTAATTAGTTAATGCGAAATGGGGCTAAAATTGGCTGATCAGTATTTAAAAAAAATACTTTGGATAAAATTAAAATAAACATCAATCTCCTTCACCATAATTTGAATAAGCACCCCATGCTGGTTGAGCTTCAAGATGATTAAAATCCTTGACCCCATGATCACCAAAAGAAAGCCCTTAATTGACAGAGCTACAGAGCATGTGATATGTAACATATGACCAATGATTAAATTCTGCTTATATAAGGCACAGTATAGTTTGTCTGACAGATAGTCCCCAGTCTACAGGTCCGGAGATGTAGACACTTCGTTAGCAATATTCCAGTGCTGTGGACCTGTAGTAGTGGTATTAGGATTAACACTGGCTAAATCACAAACTAGCTTACAGTGTTTTGATTTTAAGTTGGCCTTTTTAACTTTGTTTAGCTTTATTTTTATTGTTTCCATCATGGTTTTATACCATATCAGTGTATCAAAGTGAATTTAGGTTGCTCTTAGAGTTGCTTTGCACAAATTGCCAATAATGCCTATTGGTTCATTGGCTGAATACAGAATGATCAGCCCTACTTTAGTATCTTTGTACAAAAAAGAAAATTATAGCAGATTAAACTAATTTGTTAAATTATATTTTGAAAATGGGTATCAGTAAAGTAAATTCATGTTAACCCTTTACCGGGCCTGGCAGGAAAAACCCTCTTATCCCATGTATGGGCAAAACAGCCAGTACTACCATTAGTCAAAATCTTGCGTTTAAAAAAAAAAAGTGAGACTTCCAGCACGTCATTTCCTGTTTCTTCTGTTGTTGAAAGATTTCACTACATTTCCATACGTGTTCTCTTTGTTGTGTTTGTTTTTTCGATTTTTTTTGTTTTGTGTGATTTTTCAAAATTGATGGTTTGGATTCTTGAAGCGATAAAGTGGAGCTTATAGGCTTAAATTTAACATAAATTGAGTTGAGAAAAAGATACTTCGAGTTGGATGAAAAGATCGATAGGACATTAGTGTTAGTATAGTGAAAACATCCGATTTTTCAGTTAGACTGGAAATTTTTGCTTGTAAAAAGTGTCAGTAGTGCTTGTTTGGACTTCTTAAAAACATTATTGGAATTTTTTTTTTGTTTTGGGAAGAGATGGATTAAAAAAATACAAGACTTGACATGGATAAAAAGGTAACATTCAAAAGAGAATTCATTTTTGTTTATTGGGCATTTTATTTCATTTAAATATTTACACTTATACCCAAGATGTGGTGTTTTTACTGACGTACCCCTAAGTATCTCTAAAATTGAAAAAAATCTTGCTCGTTTGGAGGAAGAAATTCTGTAAAACTCTGCCCAGTAAAGTGTTAAGGAATTTTGATTATTTAAAATAGTCACAGTCTAAAGATAATTTGAGGAGGATTTTAGGATCTACATAAGAGTGATTAATTATTAATGATGAAATAACATTAGATCTATTTCAGTTGTGAGCATTATGTTATAGTCAAACATGTTTAAAAATCTGATGTGTTACCATCTCCATACATATTTAAACATGTTTTTACATTGAAACTTGAAACCCTTCGATCTATTTGACTTTTTTATTTGTAGCCAATAATTGTTATTAATGTAAAGTTGGCTTAGTCTTTTGTCTCAATCATGTTCTTTAAGTGTCAATGCATAAATGATATAAATTTAAGACACATTTACTGAAACAACAGTGGTGTGTTTTCTGACTTAAAGTTTAGTGTTTTTTACCATTGCAAGCCTTTTTATTTAGGTGCCATTCTGCTGTGAATTTAAAAAAAAATCTTTTTCAATGACATCTCTCTATTCTTGAGCCTATGGTGTCTTGAAAAAAAAGCACAATATAATGAGGTAATCCTACATGGTTTCAATTTCAACTCCTTTGTGTTAAATAAAATCTTTGTTTCATTTAGTGTATCTTTATCTATTTAAAATAACATGCTTTTCTCTACAGCCAATGTTTCTCTGATATGATTGGTTGTTGTTACAAAATGTCTGTTAACTAAAAAATTGTATATTAATTAGTTGTAGATCATTGATTATATATTTATCAAGTTTCCATTTCTTTATCTTGTGGTGAGTTGAATGCCTTCCAACTGAAGAAGATAAAGAAAGCCTAATAGTCAAGATGATCTCCAATATGCATTATGTGTTAACATTTTTGTTATTAAGTAGCTGCTCTTACGAACTGCCATCTCAAATGATCAACATTAATTTTCTTACTGGGGCCGTCCATAAAGTACGTCACGCTCCAGAGGGGGGAAGGGGTGTAAGAAAGTTTGACAGGGGGAGGGGGAATGTCCGGCTAAGTGTGATGTCACAGTATTTATGTTAAATTTTAATAATATTTTGTTAATAAAAAATATATTTTTGTACGAAAATGTGACAGTTTGACGTACTTTATGGACGACCCCCTATCAGACCACCTTTAGCAGTTGCAAATAAAGATTTGGCTGTGACTGTTAATAGTTAATAATGAAGAAGACAGTATTTTTTAAGTTTTTTAACAAATTTTTTGATAAACATATGAATTATAAGAAATATTTTAATTAGGCCTGCGGAAATAAAAAGTTAATTAATTAATTTGTCGTTCAAATTTTTAATAGATTACAATTAGTTTGATTGAATAAAATTTAAGAAAATATTTCGACTATTTTTTCTCCAATTTAATAATAATTTTATATTTTTTGTTACTTACATACTTTTCCCTCGTCTTAATATTTATTTAGGCATGCATACAAGTCATAAAAAGTATTTTCTTTCTTATATCTTGCATAGCAGAATTAATTAGGTGTGTTACCTTACAAAATTTGGGAGCCAGGGAATTATCATTACTTAACCAATTTCGCTAAATAGTGAATCGCGAGTTTAAGGGATCTATATATAATATTCATTATAAAGTTGTAATTAATTGAAATCAATAGATTTATTTTTCCCTGATTAATTTAACAAATTTTTTAATCAGTACCAGCCCTAACTTTAATTAAAAGCACATTTTTAGCTTGACTCCAAAATATTTACAAAAAGAATTTATGTGGAAAACTTTTTCTTAAATAAACTAACTTTTAAAATCCTTATTTTTCTTTAAGCATTGACAAAGTACCAAAAATCACATCCCCTGTTTTGGTGATTCATGGCACAGAGGATGAAGTGATTGACTTCTCACATGGTTTGACAATATATGAGCGCTGCCCAAGAACAGTAGAACCACTGTGGGTTGAAGGTGCTGGCCACAATGATGTGGAACTTTATGGACAATATCTTGAGAGACTCAAACAGTTCATTAATGTGGAGCTAGCTGTCAATTGACTAGCAGCCACAGAGGAAATTGTTCAAGATGGAACTGACATGGTGCCTGAAAATACAGATACAGCTTTACCAGCTGCTAATGAAGATTTGGATGTGACTGTTAATAATGAAGAAGACAGTTCTTCACACCAAGATACACAGGCAACCTTGTCCTTGCAACTGCCTCTCCAAGAGGAGAGAGTTGTATGACCCATAGCTAAGTATATTAGCATCCAAATCCATTCGACTTCAGTAATCATCATGTTCAAAATATATCATCTTTATTTTCTAAGATCTATTTTTGTTATAAGATTTCAATATAAACATTCTCTCATTTTCTAAAGAATATGTCAACTACCAGCGTAAGAAATAAATTAGGAAATTTCATCAGTTCTTGCAGTTTTTTTTATTGGATAACCAGTGTATTTCAGTTTCTTTCATTGTTGGCCTGCAAGTGATATGAAGATATTATTATTGTTTTGGACTATTTCTTAAGATAGGAAATAAGAATATTAAAAGTTTTATTTTAAAATAACACCTGAACATGATGTTAATGTCGTTGAATTGGCCTTGAATTTTTTCCTCTGTGAGTACAAAATGTTTACAAATGTTTTTTTGTTTACTCTACTTAACTTATCAAATTTTCTGATAATTTTCTTGATTAAATATTTGCTGAAAATAAGAATAGTGAAGTCATGCCAATCTAGAAATGTGATGAATGAATTGCTAAGATATTGGTTTGAAAGAAGTCTTTAAGGACAAAGTTGAGAAAGTGAAAGTCTCCACTTTTTATCATTGTGGTTAGTATAAATAGGATGAACATGTTTAAAATACAATTCTTATCATTTTTGTTTGTACAAAAAGGCGGGACATGCTCTAACTACAATTTTTATCATTTTGGTTAGTACAAATAGGAGGAACATTTTCTAACTACAATTCTTATCGTTTAGGAGGAACACTCATCTTTAACAATGTTGTTATTTACATGATTTATCTATGTAAATTGTATGGTGATCAGGGCTGCTGTTCAAATTTCTCAAAGACTGTAATGCAACAATGATAGAATAAAGACTTCACTTAAACCAGCTATTTAAAAAGAAATCTAGTTGCAAATGTCAATTATTGTCCATTCCACGTTTGGAATTTTACTAAATATTAATTTCAGGTCCTTAAAAGGACAGTTACTCATTGCATTAAGATTTTTCGTCAACAGTTCATTTTGGTGGTTTTTGTTGCTTCTTACTAATCTTACGGGGAAAGTCAACAAATGAGAGTCTGTCAATATGGATGAACAACTTCAACTCTTGAATGGTATAGCATGGTATAGCGCCACAGAGATGGAGGGGTGGTATACTTACTACAAGCCCTACATGGGCTGTAGCACCATAGGGATGGATCGATGGTATACTTACCACAGAAGAACTAGGCTATATTTGTGGGCTTTAAAAATGGCATAATGCCATTATTTAGCTTTCGATTTTGTCCAATTGTTAAAGTAATGTCATTTAAATCTGACCCTTGTTTGAGTCATCTTTGTCTGTCAAAAATTGAATCTCAAATTTGAAACACTTCCTGTTATCCCATTGAGGTGAAATGTTTTTCAAGTACCCATTCCCCATGAAACTAAATAAACTTTATGGTCAGTTAGTAATCAATGACCTCCAGTGAACTTAGATTGACCTCTGTTCATACCCTGCAAAGCGAAAGAAATTGCGACATTGCATTTTCACAATGACGTTTTCTTAGTCATGGTCACTCTTCAACCATGCCAATACAATTTTTAATGGAACTTTAATCTCTATTCATAGTTAAGTCACTTTCTTATTTGAATTATTTATGCTTATTACGTCTTAAATTCAAGATAAAAAAGTTGGAATTCAACACAGAAACTGAAAGTTATATTATTACAAAAATATAATAGTTTATGAAGTAAATGTCCCCAAAACATTTCCAAGAAGTCCAATGACTAATAAGCATGAATCGTTAGACATGTGTCTGCATTTAAATTTCTGCAATTATGTGAAAAGGTTTTATTATACAGATTATTTCATCATGGAAAAATGAGTTTCAATAACTGCTTTGATTAACTGTTGTTTGATCCCATTGACAGTGATCATAACAAAAGCTCTACCACAGCAAGCATGTATTTGTGATTTGAAAAATACATAGAGTTCAAAGGCTTTTCTCATATATATTCTTTATAAACATTGTCCAGTACTTAAGTTAACACATCCCATAATTGCCATTTTGTTTTTCACGCTAGTGAAATAAAATAAGTAATCTAATTCTAAATAAGACTTCACTAACTGAGAATTAAGATTTTAAATTATTGTTCATATTTGTTTTTAACATTTCACCATGTCTTGTGTTACCGCAGAAGAAAAAGATAGCAACAAGACCTCTCTTAGTTCTACAGAAATGGTTGTGATCTAAAGAATTTCTTCAAGCATTTATTTTATTCTTCTTATCTATCCAAAGTATTTGTTCATGTTTTTCAAATATTTCAAATGTATTTTATATTTATGTTATATTTTTAAAGTAAAGGCAACCTTGCCAATCAATTGAAAGTGTTAGTTCATGAATACATTTATTAAAAAAATAATAATTATCCCTTAGATGATTGTTCTACTCATGTTTTATTTCTACTCCCTCATTGTCCCATGTCACTTTTTCTGTTGTGAAAATTTAATTTTGTTGAGTTTTTGCTCATTTAATTTAATTTTACTTAATTTCGGTTTATTGAAATGTGTGTATTGCCAAAAAAACATTTCAAAGCTTCGTGCTCATAATGACTTTGTACATCAAAATATTTTTTTTAAAACTCATAGCAGCTCACATTTAAGTCCAAAAAAAATTATTTTGCTTAAAATGTACCTACATATTTAAATTTTACTATGAATCAGTATGAACAGGGTTACCCAACTTTAACTATATTCTGCTACCCCGCGCACATCTTCTTCCCAGGGAGAGAGGCACCCAAGGTTATCTCTTATTCTAATTTAGCTCTTAGTTTTACTTGTCTTTTGAAAGACAAAATGTGAGAGGTTTTTATATCTATCATATTTAAAAGGGATGGTCTGAGGGATCAGTAATTGAATCATTCAGTACAAATGGGCTTATGTTAATGAAGAAGAATAATGATCCACTTCAGTTTGTATATATTTCCTAAGGGAATAGCAGTCATTGAATCTCTTAGATTCTAGATTGACTACTTGAAGGAACATAAAGTCAATGGAGTTTATCTCTCATGACACTTAAGCCTGTTTCACGTTGTCTTTTGTAACCTTTAAATTAATTATTGACATGTTTACTAGTCTACACTGTGATTAGGCTCAATAGGTGAAAGAATTTATTTCCTAGGTAACTTTGATGATCATGTAACTTTTGTGGCTGTACAAAATTAACTGTAAATTGTAACAGCTATTACAATAATTTCATTTTTGAAACTTCTTTAAGTCTTACAAATTGATTTTGTAATCAAATAAAACATACATAGCAAAAGTCTTGTGAGTTGAAGAATAAAACACAGTATGTAATCAATTTTTATTATATTTTTAAACCACTTTTTATTGGATCATGGAAAAAAAAAAGATTGATTGCACATTTATTCAATTTGCATTTTGATGATTTTGTATAGTATTAATAATTTATTTTTTTAAAAATCTTTTTTCATAAAATAGTTCTCATCATGACAGTTAATTTCATTCACTTTACTTCTCCTATAAGACATCAATTAATTGTAAATCTGAAAACTCAGTTTCTAAAGAAAACTATATTGGCCATTATTTAATGAGGACTGACAATAGTGCTTTGTAATTATTCATCTTAAAGAAAACCCACTTATACTTGATTTTTTAAAAAAATATATAGATGAGTAAATATAGGTCAGTTTAAAGAAATGTAAACACTTTGAATAAATGATAGATCATTTGATAAAAACTGTGTGAAGAGACTGTGAAAGTACTTAAGCTTAAAGGTGGATTAATAAGATAAATATTTTTATGTTTCTCTTGAAAAAAAAAACAAATAATGATATATAACGGATGATGTTACTTTATTTAATAAAAATGGTTTACCAAAGGGATTATGAGTACAAATTACAAATGTGATGCATTATATTCATCTTTGATATAATGTTGATCTACTTTATAGTTAGTATTTGTTTCACTAAACTATTGTACTTGTTAAATCACTTTCTTATTGATTATTACTTTTTAAAGAAATAGGGCTCTAACTTGAAAACATAAAAATCTATTCTATTAGCTTGAAATAAATAAGTTTATAAGGTAATAATTTCATAATTGGTTTTGCTCATTAACAAATAGGAGACCTTAGTTTTTGCTTACATCACACAATGCAGCCTCTCAAAAGCTCCAGATTCATCAGTATCAGTCAGTATGTTTTATATCAATACATGTATTTTTTACCATCTCCACAACACTAGTGATTTATTCTTTTTATTTTTGATAGCGTAGTTCTTTTATTCAAACTTTGTATATATCAGTTAAAGGTATTTTGGAACAATTAATATTTTTTTTAAATAGAGGCACTGTCATGACAATGAATGGAGACGTACTTAAAGTCTATGTTTTTAAAAAAAGAAGGCAAAACACAAAATTAATTTAGTTTTGACGAGCGTGTGTTAACTACGTCCAGGTAGAAAAATTTACATTTTTAAATGAAAGTGTTGATTTAGTATAGTAGTTTATTTTTTGTATTTTTGATGTTCAATTTTTCTTGATGGATGCCATTAAGAGTTGTGAGAAGTAATGCTAAAAGTTTACAGACATTTTTAATGCTTGAATCAGAACATCACTACTTTTAGCCAGCTGGAAATCGTCACAATATTTCTTTTTTTTTTTATTTTAGCCAAGTTATAAGACATTTTTAAAAAAAATGATTTACAATTACATGCTAAATGGTATAATTGATAATTTTGTTTAAAGAAGGAATTTTTTGTCTTTTCTTGAGTGTGATTTGTTGGCAGCATTCCTCCCAGCATGAGATTTTATTCTTGAACAAAAAGGATCTCTATCATCTGGATGTACTGCTTGTGGGAACACCCATGCTTTTCTCATCCATTCAATAAATATTGGACAGATGTACTGCTTGTGGGAACACCCATGCTTTTCTCATCCATTCAATAAATATTGGACAGATGTACTGCTTGTGGGAACACCCATGCTTTTCTCATCCATTCAATAAATATTGGACTGATGTACTGCTTGTGGGAACACCCATGCTTTTCTCATCCATTCAATAAATATTGGACAGATGTACTGCTTGTGGGAACACCCATGCTTTTCTCATCCATTCAATAAATATTGGACATAATTTTTTTTTTCCTTTCAGATTTCCTCTCATAACTCTTGCTAACTCCATAGGTCAGTATAATCGCTATATTTTCCCTAACATAAAGTAAAGTAGCTTTATGGTTACATCATGGATTCAATGTGTTCCATGCTTCAATGGTCAAATATTGATTGTTGAAATTAATTCTATTTGTAAACAATCCACAGCAGGTTACTTTCTAATTAAAGAAACTATATTGTAACTTTGAAACAGTATCAATTGGATAGCTATACCTTTAAAAAAAAATAAAAAAATTTTATACTGTGTTTAGTTTTAAATGAAACAATAATTATACGTGTCATGGACTTTGTTAGTGTACCACCATTTTTCTAATATTCTTTTGTATTTGTAACTATAATGTAGTTAATTTAAAAAACTTGTGGAAACAAAGATCAGTTAATTAGTGTTGCTATATCATACACAAATAATTATGAATTTGAACATAACAATTATTAACTCAATTTTGATAGATAATTTTTTAAGGAAGGGTAATGTAGGATTATTTTGCGGAAATTTATATTCATTTGAAATAATGAAGGTGAAAGTCATCTATTATCATATTTCTTAGATGTTGCACAAATACACACTCGATTGTAAACCTTGAGTCAATCGGTGTTGATCTCAAATATTAACAAGTTCTAAAAGTTCATCATCTACGCTCATAGCCCACTCCTTTTTTTTATATTTGCAACTTATTACTCACTTAGTTTTTATTAGATCAATATGATCATGTTGATGGAAGTTTCTACTTGTTGGAATATTGTTGTAGCAGCAATAGCACAAATAGGAAATAAATTAGTCTTAATGACTTAAATGGGGGAAAAAAAGATTGAAGGGCACAAATTGATCTTAACATAAAAAGTTTCTTCAACACAAAGTAAATATAACATGTTTCATGCTACAAGCAAATGTCAATCAAATGTTGAAAAAGATTTTATTATTAGTTTGGCTAATTTCTTGTCATTCAGTTAAGCACAGCTGTCCTAAAAGATGGTTGATTGACTACATCATTCAACTTAAGGTTTTTATTGATCCTAATTCAAGGAAATGTTTGATATTTAAAACTATGAGAACATCTTCAACCATTCCTCCATCTCAGAAATGACTAACATGAGAGCAACATTTTCTGCAACTTCAACTACAAACAACGTTTTTGTCTAAAGTTAGAAAATATTTTAAATTTATGGTTGGTTTTGAAATAATTTATAACTTATCTTGTAAGAACTTAAAAAAAACCCACAATTCCCACCTGTTAAAGTATATGATGTCAAAATGTTAACTCTGGTTTCATATTTGTCCTGAAATCATGAAAGATTTTGAATGTCTTCTTGTTGGCCTGTGTTTAAAGAGAATAGCATTATTTATATATCAGTCTGTGACACTCTAAGATTGATTTCTACTTTCTGGTAAAAAAAATAATTTATGTCTAGTGGTAAGAAGTTAATTATAAGTCTCCATATTTGAAGTCTGTCTAGTTAATTTCAGTAACTGAACAAGTTTTGTATTTGCAATTGTGTATAAATAAATGTGTCCACAGTTCAAAGGTGTGTATGCTACAATGGTGTACTGGGTCTTCGTTGTATGAATTGGGTGTATGCATTGTGTGTATGCTATGGTAGTGTTAGTGTTTATATTGTAAGCTGCAGTATAGCGTGCAGGTTTTCATGCACAATCTAATATCTAAATGTTGTTACATGAAACTTTTCTGCATATCATGAAATGAAGACATTTGTTTGTAATCCATGATCAAAATGGATTTCTAAGGGTATTGGGGCATAAAATGATAAACAAGAACCCTGGTTTTGATTCACTTGTTTTACCAGTAATGTATTATGTTGCATGTTATGAAATATTATGGTCATTTTTTTATATATACAATCTCATCCTAGTCGTCAAATACTAATTAATACTATATTTGCTACAGTGGATATCATTTTATGATGTGCTAATAAACCAGATTTTGTTCCCTACTTCTATTAGTTTTGGTAATGAGCCGTTTGACTGATGCTGATGACACTTGTATTTCTCATTTTATTTCTACAACTTATCTGTTGTGGGGTGGGGGGTAGAGAGGACTGACATAAAATGGGAGTAGGCTCCCATTCTAAATAATTGTACACAGACATTTTAATAATTTTCCATATTTGTCTGATTTCTGATGTTCTCATGTATATTGTTATGCCATCAAAATGTTAATAAATATGATTACGTGGTGACCAACTTAATTCTTATTGCTATTCTGTGATCTTAGTGTTGACATGTTTGTCGAATTAAATTCTAATAGGAACAAGTTTCCTCTTGACACCGTAAGGCATGGAAAGCTTTCAAAGTGCTCGTACTTGTATCATACATTAGAATTTTATAGTGACCATTAAACATTTCTAAAGTGATAGGCAAAAGAAAAATTAAAAATGTAAGGAAATACTGAAATAAAGCTGGGACAACACTGGAATATATTGGTTTTATCTAAGGTGTTGATATGTACTAACTAAAGCAGTGGTTCTCAACTTTTTGAGGTTCAAGGACAACTTGAAAAATGTGTGTCTTGGCCACGGACCACTACTGAAAATGGTGCTACTGCCGAGCTGGAAATTCGATGTCAATTGGTAAATTTAATGAGCCAATGTGTGCAAGAAACGGACTGGAAACACACGAAAAGCTATGAACTTTCAAATCACCAAATTACAACAAGTTAATTTGATACTGTGGTGATTGAATATGGTCAGAAATCAAATTTATCAACCTTTGTCTTCAGCATTTTCTGGTTTATTCGTACAGCTGATCAATCGTGTTAAAAGTACCCTTAAATAAACTTGTTTTCAAAAGAACAAGATTTTTTGTAAAAGCAGACACTTTGTCACTGAGAGAATTTAAATGTACCTGCTTTCATTGAAGAGATGAATTCGGTTTAATATTTTCTTTGAAAATGTCAGCCAAATAAACCAGAGAAGCAATCCTTAGTATAAGCTAGCGTTCAAATGATTAACAAGCTTTGATTTTTTTTCCCTCCAAGATAGTCGTAGATCTACAGCATCACGTAATTCAAACTGTCTGTTAAACTCCCTCCACCCCAATGATAGCCAGGAGGTTTTTTTTATTTTTAAATTTTTTTTTTTATAAACCTATACAACTATTGTAGCCGCCAAAAAATGATGCTTTTAAAAGCTTCTCATTGACTTTGGTTGCTTGTCGTATGAATGACTTCTGACTATCAAGCCAAAGTTTTAGCGCAGAGGGTAATCCAATGGTTTCTCTGAGCAGACTTTATTAGTTTTTAGATGTCTTCGGAGTTTAGCAGGTTCCATCTCTTCATTTGCAAGAATTTGTGATCATTTTGCACACTGTGGCCTGGGTTGATCATTTGCTATCAGCATATATTATAAACCCAAAGGAAATACGCTGATCACACTGTCGTATGGCAATTTGTCTACTTTTCTTTTCGGAGCCGCATCTTATCCACACAAAGATTGTGACGACAAAAAGTATTGTTTTCGGTGCAGTGTTCTCGCCATCAATTGATTCAAATTAATCAAAAGGAAAATGGTACAACATTTACACCTTTACGAGTTCTTCGTAAAAAAAAATATTTTTGTCATTTCAATATGTATTTATTGCAAATCTGCACTCTAATATCGTAACATGCATGAACATATTAAAAAGAATTTTAAAAATTGTAAACAATCAAATATTTTAGACGAACTTTTATTTAAAGATTTGCGTTTTTTATGTGTCGTCACATTTTTACCCCCCACCCTTTCATCACACATCGTCACAGATGCGCCACACCCTCCCCTTATGGCGGATGACAGGGGTGGGCTGAGTGGGCTAAAGCCAGGGGCGCCAATGACTTAAAGGCTATTATAGTCTTTAACAACGATGGGCAAATGTTTGAATGAATCCCTGAAAATGCCCTGGACAGTCATACGGTAATGCTGCAAATATGAGTAGGAAGTGTAACTGAGTCCAGGCTATCCTTCGTGAGAAATGCAGTGTTGCTTATTATGGGCCGTTCACAGCTCATTCCTTTAATTTGGTTGGAAAAAGTGCAGCAGGTTGTCGTGTGTGCCTTGTGTGACACAAGATGGTCAGCCCGACATGAAGCTGTAAGGTCTGTTAATAACTCATTCCATGAGAATATTGCAGTACTGAAACTAATGAAAATCAGCCATGTGCACTTGACTGTTGACTTGAAGCAGGAGAATCTTGGAAGGAACTTGAACAACTTGAAGTCGCAATTTTACTTGAAATTAGGGTATTTTTCTGACATAAAATCGAACACCGTAAAATTTTGATTTTGGTGTCACCCCCCTGATGGTGTCACCCGGGGCGGCCCGCCCCCCCCCGCTCCTTACGACGCCACTGGATGAAGAGCTTGATGTTACATCTCCTTTACAAAAAGTCACCAAGGAGCACATTAAAAAATTAATTGACCTTATTGAGTTCTATTTTCCAACAGAAGATGACCCACGAATGGTACTGGAACTTTAGAATATAAATTGCTGAAGTTAGATGCGGATGAAGGTTTAAAAACGCATTTCGAAACTATGACCTCTCTTGCAGTACTTGAACTACTTGCACCAATTTGGATTCGCGTGAATGCAGAATATCCTGAACTTGCCGAAATCGCTCCAAGTATCTTCTTCTATTTCCTTTATCTTACCTATATGAGACTGGTTTATATGTAGTTATTATAGTCATTTTATATGTTTTTAGCGCATTTTCGAAAAGTCGAATGCGCTATTGCACCCGTTTTGTCCGTCCGTCTGTCATCACCCTAGATCACAGCATCCATAAGTCCTAGACCCATGATGTATATATGTTTTTTGTTTGTCCTGACCTGCCATTTGTGCATCAACACTCAGTTACTCGATCCGTTAAAAAACCCCGTTAAAACTACCAAAAAATATTTCGAATCGAGAGGTAACACTAGCGCAGGGAACGGCCGCCATTTCCGGAAGTCGAATACATAGTTTTTCAAGCATTGAAGAGTGGTGCGAATTAGTTTTTTTTTTTAGTTGACGTCATTAGAATATGTGTAAAAGTTTAGAGAGTTTTGCGTCATCATTTGTGGTGACTTGTAGTTAGATTAAAGAGAAAATAAAAAAATTTAAAATGTAAAGACATGACTTTTAAATTTTAAAAAAAATGTCAGGTATATTTATTACACAAGAAAATTCATAAAAATATGTCTAAAATCTAAACACAATTACTGATAACTACATAATGCTGATATCTAACATAAGTACTGATACATAATACGAAAATGCGCTAACACGTCCTGAATTCCAATAGGGACCAGGCTTAACATGATTTTTTGAATAAATAAACATGATTTTTTATATTAAAGTTTGTGCATTATTTAATAATACGTAGGCTTAAGTTGGGATATAAATTTTAAAATTCTATCAATTAAAAGAAAATTGAAACAAAAACGATGGCTGCCAATCTTAACACTTTAATTACTTTAAATGCTTAATATCAACAGAATAGTAACAGATGTATAAGTTCCCGAATATGCCCTATTTTTGCACTCTGTAAGTCTGTAAGTTGGCCCGTGAGCTCCTTCCTGTAGTTCTTTACTGCTCCCAGCCAAAAGATCTATGTCATTAGCTAATTTTAGGTTGAGTAAGGGTTGGACCTCATTTCACACAGTAACTAACGGTATATTTCCAAGAACATACTATTGTGCTCTACAAACTTTTATTCCTGCTGTAAATGGATTCGTCATACTCATAAACTAAAACTCCAGTAAACTGAACGTTCAAACAAAATGTCAACAACAATGATGTAAAGTTCAGTCAGGACATTTTGAAAGATTCAAAGACATTTTGAAAGATTCAAAGACATTTTGAAAGATTCAAAGACATTTTGAAAGATTCAAAGACATTTTTCTGTTTCAGGATGAAATGATCGTGTTTTTCAATTATTAACATCCAGTCGTTTACCTGACAACACGCAAAGATTACGTGAAGTACGTCTATTAAAATGTAACAGGTTGGGACAAAAATATATTAAATGTACATTTGAAAATAAAATTGAGTCTATCTTTAGGGCCGACTTTAGGGTCATTGATGAATGTTTGCCACTCATTGATGAGACGTCTTACATGTTTGCCACTCATTGATGAGACGTCTTTACAGAATGTTTGCCACTCATTGATGAGACGTCTTACATGTTTGCCACTCATTGGTGAGACGTCTTTACAGAATGTTTGCCACTCATTGATGAGACGTCTTTACAGAATGTTTGCCACTCATTAGTGAGACGTCTTACATGTTTGCCACTCATTGATGACGTCTTACATGTTTGCCACTCATTGATGACGTCTTACATGTTTGCCACTCATTGATGACGTCTTTCATGGTGGTAGGTCCACATAAGATATAAATGTCACGTAAAATAATTCATACACTTCTTACACTAAAACTAAAATTAAAAGGGTAGAAAGAAACGTGTACCGTTTTCATTTCCCTTTTTTGGGTCAATTTCTTTGGATAAATGGAAACATTTGATTTTAGTCCTTGTCCAATCGAAGCTGCAAGCTGCTTGCTTATTATTTATGCTACATTAAAACAAGTGAAGTGTTCGTTGATTTATTCCAGCATTTCAATGTTACACCTTTACTTGTTCTTTAAATAATAGAAATGATTGCAAAAGTTTAGCTCTACCTTACGTTACTACAGGCATATGTTACTACAGGCATATGTTACTACAGGCATATGTTACTACAGGCATACACTACTACGGGCATATGTTACTACAGGCATATGTTACTACAGGCATATGTTACTATAGGAATATGTTACTACAGGCATATGTTACTACAGGAATATGTTACTACATGCATATGTTACTACAGGCAAACACTACTACGGGCATACGTTACTACAGGCATACGTTACTACAGGCATACGTTACTACAGGCATACGTTACTACAGGCATATGTTACTACAGGCATTTGTCACTACAGGCATATGTTATTACAGGCATATGTTACTACAGGCATATGTTACTACAGGCAAACACTACTACGGGCATACGTTACTACAGGCATACGTTACTACAGGCATACGTTACTACAGGCATACGTTACTACAGGCATATGTTACTACAGGCATTTGTCACTACAGGCATATGTTATTACAGGCATATGTTACTACAGGCATACGTTACTACAGGCATATGTTACTACAGGCATATGTTACTACAGGTATATGTTACTACAGGCATATGTTACTACAGGCATATGTTACTACAGGCTTATGTTACTACAGGCATGTTACTACAGGCATACGTTACTACAGGCATATGTTACTACAGGCATATGTTACTACAGGCTTACGTTACTACAGGCATATGTTACTACAGGCATACGTTACTACAGGTATATGTTACTACAGGCATATGTTACTACAGGCTTACGTTACTACAGGCATATGTTACTACAGGCATGTTACTACAGGCATACGTTACTACAGGCATATGTTACTACAGGCATACACTACTACGGGCATATGTTACTACAGGCATACGTTACTACAGGCATATGTTACTACAGGCATACACTACTACAGGCATATGTTACTACAGGCATACGTTACTACAGGCATATGTTACTACAGGCATACGTTGCTGCAGGCGTACATTACTACAGGCATACTTTACTACAAGCATACGTTACTACAAGCATACGTTACTACAAACATATTACTACAGGCAACCGATAGTACAGGCATATGTTACTATAAGCATATGTTACTACAGGCATACGATACTACAGGCATATGTTACTACAGGCATACGTTACTACAGGCATATGTTACTACAGGCATATGTTACTACAGGCATATGTTACTACAGGCATCCATTACTTCATGCAAGCGGCTAAAGATCAGGGACTTTGGAGGGTAAGCTTGCAGCTGGTGTCAATGGGATTTTGTGTGAGTCTGGTCCTTGGTCCACGTCATCAAAGTCATCGTCATCCTCGTCATCCGAGCTGTAGCTAAAGCTCAACTGGCACAACATCGCGTCCCTGATGTCGGTGTAGGCCAACCACACAAACGGGAAAATGGCCGTCTTGCAGACCCGTATCCACATAGTAACAGTGAGAGCCTCGCTGAACTTGCTACAGAAAGGATTGTTGCACATCATCCTCATCATGAGAACACGGACG
Organism: Radix auricularia; assembly: GCA_002072015.1. Classification (NCBI taxonomy): domain Eukaryota; kingdom Metazoa; phylum Mollusca; class Gastropoda; family Lymnaeidae; genus Radix; species Radix auricularia. The sequence goes on along the minus strand of MUZC01004493.1, from coordinate 268,317 downwards.
ATGCAGTAGGGGGCCTCAGCAAATATGGAAACGAGGCTAACAAAGATGGTTACCGTCATGGACTCGCCTTTAGGAGTCAGCGGCCGATAGAAGCATCTGTTTGGGCGAAGGCAATCCAGCAGGCCAGTGAATGGCGCGAGAAGGGCAACGCCTACAGCTGCGGGTAAGAAGGCGAGAAGCTGCGACGCCACAAAGTAGCCATCATCGACCTTGTACAGACATTGTCCCTGATCCTGGTACCGGATGAGGAGCCCCCCGTAAAAAGTCGGAACTAGGAACAGGCACGAAACAATCCAAGGTGCGAGGAAAAGTAGGACCGTTCCGATTTTCTCCGCCTTGGGTCGCAAGTTCTTCTGCCTTTTCTCTGTGTACACGTACACAAAACGTTCAAATACTAAACTCAGGACAGCAAAGAGGGACACGGAGCTTTGGAAGTACTCAGCAACAAACGTCCAGCCCTTGGGATAAAAAAAAAAAGAAGGCAGTTTCGCAATTAAAAACGAAATAAATCAACCTGAAATTCAAATAATTTTGCGGCACTTAAATGTAGTTATAATAGACTTTGAAGACAGAGACAGACAACCAGGAGGTAGGCTATTTACTTGGATACCGGTAACTTTAGAATGAAAAACGTATAATGACGAAGCAGGTGCTGAAAGATCGTGATACGAAGGTGAATGTCATTTTAAAAAAAAAAAAAAAAGAATAAAGCTTAATAAAGAGAAATCGGAGCAGGATTTTTATGTTTGTGTAAATGTAAAAGCTACGGCGGAAAATAATTTAAACAATAGTATTTGCTGTTAGTGTTAGTCAGACATGTTAAGAATCATCTTCATCTACATTAGATAACTTGTAAATTACGACTCAGCTAGAATTACCAACGGTGCACACTTGAAAAAACGGTCCAAAAAACGGATTTAATTACCGGGACAATATTAAATGCTCGCATACCTTTAACCAATCACCTAATTTGAAAAAATTTGAGTAAGATAAATTTAAGACTATTTAGTGAAAACTAGAATGTTTTATCTCAGCTACATAAGGACATAAGTTTCCTACATACTCACAATGGCCAGGTCACAGACAACAATGTGAGGATTCAACACGAAATGCAGCTTAACCGGCACAACAAATCCACCCATCAGCAAATTGGTCAGGGCCACGTTCACGATGAGAATGTTTTTGGGCCGATACCGCAGTGCCTGTTTGGCCAGCACAAACACAATGATGGCAACGTGACTGGCCACAATCCAGGCGGCCAGGGACACTCGCAGGATGTTGAGGGCGTTCCACGAGGTGTAGGCGCGTGGGGTCAACTTGGTGCCATCGTGGACATCATCCCAGTCTACAGCCGACATCTTGTTGGAGAGAGGAGAAAGATATTGAGCATTTTAAAATATTCAATTTGATCCGATTGGATTTGGTATCGGTGTTAGCAGTGGCGTAGCTTGAGTTGGTGTCACTCGTCCCGCTCCAATATGATGTTTTCTTGTTGAAATAAGTTAAAATTTGATGTACATTAAAACGATGATAAGAAATACAATTACAATTATTTCTCGAAGATCATTGGCTAAATATAAACGATAAGTTTTAGATATTGTTGCGTCACATTTAGCTTATGATTTTTTTAATATTATCGAATGATGTCGATGCGTTCGGGCTATTTACTTGTCAGTGATGGCGAACCTATGGCACGCGGGGCGTAATCGGCACAGAGCCTAATCAGGCTGCACGCGTCTAAATTAATAATAGTACTTCCTTAATCATACCAGCTAAGCCTAACAACAAACACCCATTAAAACGGGTTTCATTGGAGTCTTGGCACTGTGCTATAAATAAGTTTGTTTTTGTTGAATTATGGGCATGCGCACCACTGATTGGTTGTTTTTGGAATACTATAGGATAGAGTCATTTTTACCTCTACAATAGGATTCAGTCATTTTTACCTCTACAGTAGGAAAAAGTCATTTTAACTTCTACAATAGGATACTACAGTGGCGTAGCTAAAGGGGGCGGTGGGGGCGGTCCGCCCCGGGCGGCACTCATCTAAAGGGCGGCACTGGTTGGCAAAAATAAAGCCCTTTCCGACAGCCGCCAATTTTCTTTAGAAGGGGAAAATCAAGGTGAAACAAAAATATTCTTAATTTTGAGTCTTAATTAACGGATTCACGCAATATTTCAAAAATTAAAAGTGGCTCAAAAAAAGAAAGTATCTATAGATTGTTTTGAAAATTAAACGGTATGTGTCACAAATGGCGCTTTTATAAGAAAACTGCACAAAAACAACACATCACCGCTAGGCCGAATAATGTGTACTATTAATATCGCAATGACAGTTTTTGCGTGGAATTTCTACAAGCGCAGAATGGCGCGCTAACATTTAATAAATACCTACATGATATGGTGGTTCAAATATTGTGTAATTTATATTACTGTTACAGTTTTCAAAAATTATTTTAAGGTAACTTACTAAAAATTAAATGTATTTTGTTTTTGTTGCATTAAAGTAACACACATAATTTTTGTTTTTCATTAAAATTCGGTTATTCTTTTAAAAACGCTATGCCTATCAAATTAAAGTAATGTGTAAATAATTTGAATTCGTCTATTTTATGGAAAAACTTTAAGATTTAGCGTAAGATCATGAAAATATTCAAATTTCTCCATTAATAAACATCGCAATAACATAAATAAATTCGAGAAAGATTTACTTAAAAATTTCAAGCGTCTTGGAAAATTTGATATCTGAAGGAGTAACTAGTAAAACGAGATCAGATGCTGGAACTTTACTCATATCATTGCAATATTTTTTCTTTACTAAAGAATTTCAATTTATGGAAAACCGTTTAAAAAATAATAATTCAAACCCATTTCATGGAACAAAGTTATGTGCTAATACAGAACGCTGTTATAGATTATAGAGAGTTGGAGATATCAACTGAACGCCGAGTTATAAGGAGAACATGTATGAGTGGAGAAAATTCAGGAAACGGGGTTCTATCTTTAGAGCAAGTCGTACAGCTAGAAATGTTTTTATCCATAGATGCAGTGCTTTTTTTCTGGCGGAACGCACCGGAACGGCGTTCCGGCACCTTTTTCCACAGACTTTTATATATTTTTTTGCTTGGAATGTTTGGTCTTTACTGCTTTTTCAGGTTTCGTTTAATGCAATATCGCTGATAATGTAAAGTGAATTTTAATATTAAATAAACTAGTCATATATAATAGACGGCCCAACGATGGTTGGTATATGAAACAAAGCCTTGTATTTTAATTTTACATTTTATATCTATGGTGCTGATGCGCATACGCAACACACATCAGTAATGTGTCCGGTTATCGACTGTAAACACGTGTCAATAATTGGTAATTTTTAGAGTTATTTTTATTTGTCAAGTTATAAAAAAAATATTTTACAGGCGTTGGTACCGTTTTAAAATGAAAAGAATAACTAGTTTTTTTTCGACTGAAACTTCAGTAACAAAAAAAGCTGAAACGATCTCAGAAGAAATAAAAACGAGTTCGACTGATCCAGACACTTGCGTACATGAGTGCTCCGACAACAACGATTGGCTGAGTTGCTGGACAGTGGAGCAAACATCAGAATTTTGCTCAAAAAATGAGTGGCTGTGGTTTCAAGACAAAAAACTTGGCTGCACAGTCTGCAGAAATGTGGGATCACTTAGCGTGGAGGCCAAGATGGGCATGAAAATATCAACAGAATGGAGTAATGGTGAAATAACTTGTTATGGCGACGATAGAAAGAAACAACTAACGTCACTGCGGAAAAACTTTTTCGTTCATAAAGAATCTGCTGGGCATCAAGCGGCTTTAAAGATAAAAAAAGAAGCTGAAAAAGATACCCTTGGCAATGCTGTTTTAAAGTTTTTAAAACGTGACAAACTTGTCACAGAAAAGGTCTTTCGCACTGCATATAAAGTTGCAAAAGCAAATCAATCGTTTAATAACTTTGAAATGGAAGTTGATTTACAAGAACTGAACGGAGTTGACATGGGTTGCATTCTGCATTCTACAAATGCGTGCATCAATATTGTGAATCATATAAGCATCGAAATGAGGAAAAAGATGGCCAAAGAAATCGTTCGCTGTAAAAGTAAGATTTCAGTGATGATCGACGAATCTACCACGTTGAGTCAAAAATCAACACTTATAGTGTATATTCGGAGTTGCGTAGAAGAGGGCACGGGAATGAGTGAACCAATCAATTTATTTCTAGACTTAGTGGAGCTTGAAAATGTTACGGCCAAGGGAATTTTTGATGCATTACTCGAATGTCTCACGTTTCATGGAATAACAGAAGAATACCTGAAAGACTATTTAGTTTCTGTAACATGCGACGGCGCATCTGTAATGTTTGGATGCAAAAGTGGAGTTAAGAAGTTACTTACCGATAAATTTCCATCTGTGATAGTGTGGCATTGTGCTAATCATAGACTCGAATTGTCAGTAGCTGATACTGTAAAGGAGATTTCAGGAATCAATAGATTTAAATCTTTTCTGGATAAGCTTTACGTCCTGTATCATGCTTCGCCAAAAAACAGCAGAGAGTTGCATTCTTGTGCTGAAATACTGGAAGTTGAGCTGTTGAAAATTGGACGAGTTTTAAGCACGCGATGGGTATCATCTAGTTTTCGTTCGGTGTTTGCAGTGTGGAATAATTATGCAGCGCTGGTGAAGCATTTTGAAGAAGCGACAAATGATCCAACAAGAAGCGCAAGTGATAAGTGCACTTATGAAGGCCTGAAGAAGAAAATTACATCTACAGAATTTATAATGGATCTAGGATTAATGTGCGATGCTCTTCAGGAATTATCTGAGTTGAGCTTGGATCTACAGGAGCGCAACATAGATCTATACAAGGCGAATCAAAAAATAAAAGTACTTGTACAAGTCTTTGAGGAAAGAAGTCAAAATGCAGGCACATATTATAAAACTGCAACAGCTGCCGCTGAGAATCTCAGCTTTCATGGAGTTAAATTACACACAAAAAACTCACCTAATAATCCTCCTATTGATCCTAACGCCTTTTACAAAAAACTAAAGAACTCAATTGAGAACAGATTGCTTACTAACGAAGATGCTGAATTAGCTCAGTGGGCTCGCATATTAGATCAAAAACAGTGGTCAGAAAACGTTACCGACCAGATAACATTTGGAGAAATGGAAATTAGAAAATTGTCAAACAGACTACAGCTAAATGAAAGAGAAATGATTCGTGGATTCCGTGAATACCTTATGGAAAAGACATATCCAGAAACACTGCTTCCGTTGATTCGTGCTATATATACTATTTCTATTTCTTCTAGTGAGTGCGAGAGAGGATTTTCGCAGATGAATCTTATAATCACCCCAATCAGGGCTTCTTTGATGACAAAAACAGTTTCGTCACTGTTATTCATCAGATTGGTGGGTCAACCTCTCACATTTTTCGATCCTTCAAAGTACGTTGATTCGTGGTTACTTCGAGGAAGACATTCAGCTGTAGACAGTCAAAGCAGGAAAAGAAATCGAGATGATTTGTCAGATGAAAACATGCGAAAACTGTGGAACTTGCTGTAAAACCTCAAAGGTTGTCTTTTTAGTAGATTAGCCTACATAGTTAATAAAACTTAACAGTTTAAACCTTGTAATTTTTTTCTTTGATATAATCTAAAATTTTATGTTTACTACACTCATTTCAGTGTTATTTCGTTATGACAAAACGGACATAAATATGCGTTCCGGAAGCTTTTTCTTCAGAAAAAAAGCACTGCATAGATGTAATTATAAAAGAAAACAATAGAACCTGCTGATCAGTTGCATGTCGTTGCAAGAAAATATTCGTGTATAATACTATGTAACCTACTAATTGAAAAAGTTTAACATCAAATTAATTTCCTTATTATCATTGATAGAGAACTGTTAAATATTGAACGAAAAGGTTCCAGGTTTTTATGGCTGTACACAGGGCCAGGCTTAACAATTGCGGGGTATTATGCAGCTTAGTATGCGAAAAGGAATGCGCTGGGCCCATCAACGATTTGATGCTGTAATGAAATAAATGATCATGACCACCGTCAATTAAATAAAAGAATGTCCATCTCCATACTCTTCAGACCTTGTGTGCTGGTCACTTAGATCTCAGCTCAGAACGCTGCGTCCGTCGTTATTTGTGGGTTTATTTCTTGGAAGCAAAGGTCAGATAATTTCATGGAAGGTCATTTATAAAAGGTCAGTTAATTTCTTGGAAGGTCATTTAGAAAAGGTCAGTTAATTTCTTGGAAGGTCATTTAGCACAAGTCGGTTTAATTCTTGGAAAGTCATTTAGCACAGGTCAGTTTTCTTCGTTTCGTTTCCTATTGTTCACATCAAAGCAATTTTAGTAAGTTCTGAAATCATTTCGGACTCCCTTATACTCTCAAATATTTGTCAAATTTTGTCTGCTTATTTCTTAAAATGTTCAAATTCTTGGAATCCTTTCATTATCAAATCTCTAAGGAATCAAAGCATGACAGTGGACAGCAGACAGTGGACAGCAGACAGTGGAAAGCAGACAGTGGACAGCAGATAGCAGACAGTGGAAAGCAGACAGTGGAATCAGATAGCAGATAGTGGACAGGAGACAGTGGACATCAGATAGCAGACAGTGGACAGCAGATAGCAGATAGCAGACAGTGGACATCAGATAGCAGATAGTGGACAGGAGACAGTGGACATCAGATAGTGGATAGGAGACAGTGGACAGTGGACATCAGACAGTGGACAGCAGTTAGCAGATAGTGGACAGGAGACAGTGAACAGTGGACAGCAGATAGTAGATTGTGGACAGGAGACAGTGGACATCAGACAGTGGACAGCAGATAGCAGATAGTGGACAGGAGACAGTGGATAGCAGACAGTTGACAGCAGACAGTTGACAGCAGACAGTTGACAGCAGGCTGAAGGAATTTTCATAAAGTATGATTAAATTTAGACCATGCCCCCCCCCCCTTTTCCATCCCCCCTCCCCGGTGGTTTAAAAAGAAAAAAATAAAATTTGAGAATATCTCAATAATTGAAAAGTAAATAAAACACAATTACCAGTAACCTATTAGATTGTGGCCATGAAGAGACCATAACACCCCCCCCCCACACACACACAGTTTTTTCTCTGTAGCTTTAAGTTTGTTCTTGACGTCATTTCAGCCAGAGAGCCACCTACCTTCAGGAAGTCAAAGGGCAGACCATCCATCTCAATGTAAGGATCGTGTTGAGTGGTGTTGGCCCCTGGCCAGATCTCGGTACTGTTGGCAGACATCTTGGTGGGTGTACTGTGGTCAGGTCACACCAACACCATCTGAATGTTGTGATGTCCGAGCTTCAATTCCTTACATTTAGTCGTTGCCGCCTGAAATAGTGACGTGGATGAAGGTCAGCTTAATTGGCGAACTCATTTAAAATGGCAGCCTTTTTTTTTTTTTGTTTACTGGTATTATTAAGACATCTTTCTCTCCCTAGAATGACGTCAGCACGGGGAGCTCTATACCAATCGTACATGCTCACTCGCCATCTGCGCATTTAGTAGCTTCACCCAGAGGCGTCAATAGGGTTGGTGTCACCCGGGGCGGCCCCCAACCCCCAGTAAAGCCTCTGGCATGAAATTTTATTCTATCAATTTTTTGGGGGTATTCTTTTGTTATTGATCTCCACCGCCATCTATTACCTTACTCCCCCCACCCCCTTTAAAAAAACAGATAGAAAACACCCACTACAGATTTAATTCAGTTAACAATTTCAATTATAACACATGTTTATACTTGACACACAAGAATGACTTTAATCTGCTTTGATCATGATTAATGTCACGAGCTTCCTAAAAAGCACAGTCCAGTTGCTTGTCATTAAAACTACAACTACAACAACAAGGTAAGTTTTAAAGTTGTGTTTTAATTCTCTATTCTTCGAATCTTAATTGTCTTCTTTTGGTTAATTAAACAAAATTAAAGAAAAACAAGAGTTTCAACAAAACAATAGTACACATACCGTAATAAACAACTACCAGAGCCAGCAGATCGCGGGAAACCACGGCCAGCAGACGACACACATTGACTAGCATTGAATATCTACACTCGTGATAATTAATTGTCGATTGTGTAGTCCGAGATAAAACTGACGCTTGTCCAAGGGACAGGGGTCAGAATGTTACAGCTCTGTAAGTCTTAGTCCAGACCAACACAACAGCTTTATACGTTTGAGTGTGGACCAACACAACAGCTTTATAAGTCTTAGTGGGGACCAACACAGCAGCTTCATAAGTCTTAGTGTGGACCAACACAACAGCTTTATAAGTCTTAGTGTGGACCAACACAACAGCTTTATAAGTCCACCACAACAGCTTTATAAGTCTTAGTGTGGACCAACACAACAGCTTTATAAGTCTTAGTGCGGACCAACACAACAGCTTTATAAGTCTTAGTGTGGACCAACACAACAGCTTTATAAGTCTTAGTGTGGACCAACACAACAGCTTTATAAGTCCAACACAACAGCTTTATAAGTCTTAGTGTGGACCAACACAACAGCTTTATAAGTCTTAGTGTGGACCAACACAACAGCTTTATAAGTCTTAGTGTGAACCGACACAACAGCTTTATAAGTCTTAGTGTGGACCAACACAACAGCTTTATAAGTCTTAGTGTGGACCGACACAACAGCTTTATAAGTCTTAGTGTGGACCAACACAACAGCTTGAACAGTGACAAGAAAGGACTTGTTTCCTTACTTGTGACGTCATTTTTATAGTCAGACAAACCGAACTGAAACCGGTAACTAGATTTAAAAAGGTAAGATACTCTCCCTTCCATGTCGTCGTAAAAGTTGCGACAAGATGGGCTGGGGGAAGGAGGATGGGGCACTTTGCATACCGGTACGTCATACAGATAGCTACTGACAAAATGGCGTGTGACATGTTTTGGGGAAATCCAGTGACAGGATTAAAGGATTGCGATAACTTTTAGCTATTCTCAAACTGGAAGACACGTTTGTGTGTGTGTGTGATGCTTTCTTGGACCATTTCAAACAAACAAGACAAGATAGAAGTATACATATATAAATAAATTGAACGTATGTTATTTGTACACACACGAATGTAGAGTATAACATGCCGAAGATACTGCCACTCAATGATTGGACTCATCAGCCAATCAAAGAGCGGCAAATAATAAAGATAAATCTATCGTCTTCCGTAGACGGACAAATGCCATACATGTTATTTGTAGTTTAAAAAAAAAAGCGGAGTTATAGTTCCAGAACACTGAATTAGAAATCAACCAACCTCTGTGGCTTTTCAGGATAAAATGCGACAGGACATGGACGCTTTTTAAAATTGATCAGCAAGAAAGACGCTCAAAGTGATAGCATTGTGTGCAGCGATTTTTTTAAACCAAGAGACACATTGCAGGAGTTTTTATTAAACAAAATGAGGGATAGGACTGCAATCAGGCTTATAAAAAATTAAATGGAAAAGACGTAAACAAGGTAAGGGTTAGCCTGACCGGACGTAACAAAACAGCGAAGTTTCTGCAAAGAGCCTTTGTCAACGGACATACAATACACAAACAAAACGAAAATAAAAATGACAAATAAAATGAAGAAACTTAGCTGCAGTGAAATCCAAAGTATCCAAAGTATTCACTGCAGCTAAGTTTCTTCATTTTCTTTTTCATTTAATTTTCAGGAGTTTTTATGAATATCCGGGGGGGGGTCTACAGAATTTATAATGGATCTAGGATTAATGTGCGATGCTCTTCAGGAATTATCTGAGTTGNGGGCAGGGGGTCGACACATTTGTTACAATGTGTGACGACGGAAAGGGGGGGGGGTAGTGTTTAAGAAAGTGTTTAAAAAATTTCAACTTCAAATCAAAGTTCCACTAAATTATTTGATCTCTTACAATTTATTTTATGACGTTTTACATAGTTTCACGCGTGTTACGATATTAGAGTGCAACTTTAAACTAAATACATATTTAACTGATAAAAAAAGTAATTTCAAACATACTTTTTTCAAATGAAAAATAAACCTTTTTTTTGGGGGGAGGGGGGTAAAGTTTTTGTGACGAGCGGGGGAGGGGGAGTGAAAACTGCCAAATTTTGATGACGTCATTTATGGACGGCCCCTTGTAAAAATAGATTTTAAAAAATGCTACTCCCTGACGCGACCTTGTCCATGTGTGTCCAGAGGGAAAATGGCGGCTAGAACTACAGCCATCTGTCCACTGAGGGTCATGGCTGGACTCGTGGCAAGGCGATATATTAAACTATCTGCACGTCAGGGAGGGACTGTCATCATGTTAGTGGATGAAAGCAGGGCCGGCCTTAGGCCACTGCAACCTATGCGGCCCCAATAGGCCCTGAACTTTCATAGGCCCCGCCTATTCACTTATTATACTTATCCCTACCAGTGGCGTCGCTAGGGGGCGGGCCGCCCCGGGTGACACCATCAGGGTGGTGACTTCAAAATGTAAAATTCTGTTATTTGGCACTGGAAAACTCGGAGTAGTTATATGGGTCAAATCGTGAGGGGTGGCACCAAGAGCTACCGCCCCAGGTTGCACCAAGAGCTACCGCCCCAGGTGACACCATGGGCTACCGCCCCGGTTGACACCATGGGATACCGCCCCGGTTGACACCATGGGCTACTGCCCCGGGTGACACCAATCCTAGTGACGCCTCTGATCCCTACTCAGACTGGGCCGGCCCTGGTGGAAGGAAATAATTATATCCGGCATCCTTCCGTCTCGTGAGACGATGGTGCATCACCGTTGGGTTGGGTTGCATTTTCTCGAGTGGCTGTGCAGTCCTATCCTTGAGTGACAGTCTTTGCCACAGTTTTTACACACGAGTTCTGTGCTTCAAAATGTTTTGGCCTTTCTCCTAGCTCTTCTGTCTGCAGCTTATAGAAAGGATAAATTAGATAAATCATTTTCATCTGTCAAACTTTATTTCATGGGCAGCTTAATTTCTACTTTTATTGATACGACATGTGCTACGTATTTTTGATCTGTTACCTGGCGTAGACGTCTTGGCGATACATTGTTTGATTTGGTGATTCCTTTTTTAAAAGATTGTCCGATATTGTGTACTATAGATATACGATACTTGGCACTGTAGGTATTTAATATCTGGTACTGTAGGTATTCGATACCTGACATTGTAGGAATTCATTAAATGGCGCTGTAGCTATTCGATACCTGGCACCTGTAGGCATTCGTTAAATGGCACTGTAGGTATTCGTTAAATGGCGCTGTAGGTATTCGATACCTGACACTGTAGCATTCGTTACCCTACACTGAAGGTATTCGATACATGAGGCTGTAGGTATTCGATACCTGGCACTGTAGTTATTCGATACCTGACACTGTAGGTATTCGTTAATTGGCTCTGTAGGTATACGATACCTGACAATGTAGGTATTCGTTACCTGGCACTGTAGGTATTTGATACCTGACACTGTAGGTATTCATTAAATGGCGCTGTAGCTATTCGATACCTGGCACCTGTAGGCATTCGTTAAATGGCACTGTAGGTATTCGTTAAATGGCACTGTAGGTATTCGATACCTGACACTGTAGCATTCGTTACCTGACACTGTAGGTATTCGATACCTGAGACTGTAGGTATTCGATACCTGGCACTGTAGTTATTCGATACCTGACACTGTAGGTATTCGTTAATTGGCTCTGTGGGTATACGATACCTGACAATGTAGGTATTCGTTAACTGGTACTGTAGGTATTTGATACCTGACACTGTAGGTATTCGATACCTGACACTGTTGGTATTCGATACCTACAACTGTAGGTATTAGTTAAATGGCACTGTAGGTATTCGATACCTGACACTGTAGGTATTCGTTAAATGGCACTGTAGGGATTCGATACCTGGCCCTGTAGGTATTCGATACCTGACAATGTAGGTATTCGATACCTGGCACTATAGGTATTCGTTATCTGGCACTGTAGGTATTCGTTACCTGGCACTGTAGGTATTCGATACCTGACACTATAGGTATTCGTTAAATGACGCTGTAGGTATTCGATATCTGGCACTGTAGGTATTCGTTACCTGGCACTGTAGGTATTCGATACCTGGCAATGTAGGTATTCGATACCTGGCACTATAGGTATTCGTTATCTGGCTCTGTAGGTATTCGATACCTGGCACTGTAGTTATTCGATACCTGGCACAGTAGGTATTTGTTGCCTGGCATTGTAGGTATTCGATACCTGACGCTGTAGGTATTCGATACCTGACACTGTAGGAATTCGATACCTGACACTGTCGGTATTCGATAAATGGCACGGTAGGTATTCGATACCTGGCACTGAAGGTATTCGATACCTGGCAATGTAGATACGGTATTCGATACCTGGCACTGTAGTTATTCGATACCTGGCACAGTAGGTATTCGTTGCCTGGCATTGTAGGTATTCGATACCTGACACTGTAGGTATTCGATATCTGACACTGTAGGTATTCTATATCTGGCACTGTAGGTATTCGATACCTGACACTATAGATATTCGTTAAATAACGCTGTAGGTATTCGATACCTGGCACTGTTGGTATTCGTTACTTGGCTCTGTAGATATTCGATACCTGGCACTTTAGGTATTCGATACCTGTCACTGTAAGTATTCGATACCTGGCACTGTAGGTATTCGATACCTGGCACAGTAGTTATTCGATACCTGGCACTGTAGGTATTCGTTGCCTGGCATTGTAGGTATTCGATACATGACACTGTATGTATTCGATATCTGACACTGTAGGTATTCGATACCTGGCACTATAGGTATTCGTTAAATGGCACTGTAGGTATTCGATATCCGGCACTGTAGGTATTCGTTACCTGGCACTGTAGGTATTCATTACATGGCACTGTAGGTATCGATACCTTGTGGTTGATATCTAAAAAAAATTTAATTCGATACCTGGCACTGTAGGTATTCGTTTCATGGCACTGTGGGTATTTGATACCTGACACTGTCGGTATTCGATAAATGGCACGGTAGGTATTCGATACCTGGCACTGAAGGTATTCGATACCTGGCAATGTAGATACGGTATTCGATACCTGACACTGTTGGTATTCGATACCTACAACTGTAGGTATTAGTGAAATGGCACTGTAGGTATTCGATACCTGACACT
>MUZC01004493.1:242543-254793 GCA_002072015.1 Radix auricularia | reverse complement strand
TACCTGGCACTGTAGGTATTCGATACCTGACACTATAGATATTCGTTAAATAACGCTGTAGGTATTCGATACCTGGCACTGTTGGTATTCGTTACTTGGCTCTGTAGATATTCGATACCTGACACTGTAGGTATTCGTTAAATGGTGCTGTAGGTATTCGATACCTGGCACTGTAGATATTCGATAACCTGGCACTGTAGGTATTCGATACCTGACACTGTAGGTATTGGTTATATGGCACTGTAGGTATTCGATACCTGGCACTGTAGGTATTCGATACCTGACACTGTAGGTATTCGTTAAATGGCTCTGTAGCTATTCGATACCTGGCACTGTAGTTATTCGATACCTGGCACAGTAGGTATTCTTTGCCTGGCATTGTAGGTATTCGATACCTGACACTGTAGGTATTCGATATCTGACACTGTAGGTATTCTATATCTGGCACTGTAGGTATTCGATACCTGACACTGCTGGTATTCGTTAAATGGCACTGTAGGTATTCGATACCTGGCACATTAGGTATTCGATACCTGTCACTGTAAGTATTCGATACCTGGCACTGTAGGTATTCGATACCTGGCACAGTAGTTATTCGATACCTGGCACTGTAGGTATTCGTTGCCTGGCATTGTATGTATTCGATATCTGACACTGTAGGTATTCGATACCTGGCACTGTAGGTATTCGATACCTGGCTCAGTAGTTATTCGATACCCGGCACTGTAGGTATTCGTTACCTGGCACTGTAGGTATTCATTACATGGCACTGTAGGTATCGATACCTTGTGGTTGATATCTAAAAAACATTTAATTCGATACCTGGCACTGTAGGTATTCGTTTCATGGCACTGTGGGTATTCGATACCTGACACTGTAGGCATTCGTTAAATGGCTCTGTAGGTATTCGATACCTGGCACTGTAGTTATTCGATACCTGGCACAGTAGGTATTCTTTGCCTGGCAATGTAGGTATTCGATACCTGGCACTATAGGTATTCGTTATCTGGCACTGTAGGTATTCGTTACCTGGCACTGTAGGTATTTGATACCTGACACTGTAGGTATTCGTTAAATGACGCTGTAGGTATTCGATACCTGGCACTGTAGGTATTCGTTACCTGGCCCTGTAGGTATTCGATACCTGTGCAATGTAGGTATTCGATACCTGGCACAGTAGGTATTCGTTATCTGGCACTGTAGGTATTCGTTACCTGGCACTGTAGGTATTTGATACCTGACACTGTAGGTATTCGTTAAATGACGCTGTAGGTATTAGATACCTGGCACTGTAGGTATTCGTTACCTGGCCCTGTAGGTATTCGATACCTGTGCAATGTAGGTATTCGATACATGGCACTGTTGGTATTCGATACCTGGCAATGTAGGTATTCGATACCTGGCACTATAGTTATTCGTTATCTGGCACTGTAGGTATTCGTTACCTGGCACTGTAGGTATTCGATACCTGACACTGTAGGTATTCGTTAAATGGCGCTGCAGGTATTCGATACCTGGCACTGTAGTTATTCGATACCTGGCACTGTAGGTATTCGATACCTGACACTGTAGGTATTCGATATCTGGCACTTTAGGTATTCGATACCTGACACAGCAGGTATTCGTTAAATGGCACTGTAGGTATTCGATACCTGGCACTGTAGGTATTCGTTAAATGGCACTGTAGGTATTCGATAACCTGGCACTGTAGGTATTCGATACCTGGCAATATAGGTATTCGATACCTGGCAATTTAGGTATTCGATACCTGACACTATAGGTATTCGTTATCTGGCACTGTAGGTATTCGTTACCTGGCACTGTAGGTTTTCGTTAAATGGCTCTGTAGGTATTCGATACCTGGCACTGTAGTTATTCGATACCTGGCACAGTAGGTATTTGTTGCCTGGCATTGTAGGTATTCGATACCTGACACTGTAGGTATTCGATACCTGACACTGTAGGAATTCGATACCTGACACTGTCGGTATTTGATAAATGGCACGGTAGGTATTCGATACCTGGCACTGAAGGTATTCGATACCTGGCAATGTAGATAAGGTATTCGATACCTGACACTGTTGGTATTCGATACCTACAACTGTAGGTATTAGTGAAATGGCACTGTAGGTATTCGATACCTGACACTGAAGGTATTCGTTAAATGGCACTGTAGGTATTTGATGCCTGGCCCTGTAGGTATTCGATACCTGGCAATGTAGGTATTCGATACCTGGCACTATAGGTATTCGTTATCTGGCACTGTAGGTATTCGATACCTGGCACTGGAGGTATTCGATACCTGACACTATAGGTATTCGTCAAATGACGCTGTAGGTATCGATACCTGGCTCTGTAGGTATGCGTTATCTGGCCCTGTAGGTATTCGATACCTGGCATTGTAGGTATTCGATACCTGGCACTATAGGTATTCGTTACCAGGCACTGTAGGTATTCGTTACCTGGCACTGTAGGTATTCGATACCTGACACTATAGATATTCGTTAAATAACGCTGTAGGTATTCGATACCTGACACTGTAGGTATTCGTTAAATGGTGCTGTAGGTATTCGATACCTGACACTGTAGGTATTGGTTATATGGCACTGTAGGTATTCGATACCTGGCACTGTAGGTATTCGATACCTGACACTGGAGGTATTCGTTAAATGGCTCTGTAGGTATTCGATACCTGGCACTGTTGGTATTCGATACCTGGCACAGTAGGTATTCGTTGCCTGGCATTGTAGGTATTCGATACCTGACACTGTAGGTATTCGATATCTGACACTAGGTATTCTATATCTGGCACTGTAGGTATTCGATACCTGACACTGCTGGTATTCGTTAAATGGCACTGTAGGTATTCGATACCTGGCACTTTAGGTATTCGATTCCTGTCACTGTAAGTATTCGATACCTGGCACTGTAGGTATTCGATACCTGGCACAGTAGTTATTCGATGCCTGGCACTGTAGGTATTCGTTGCCTGGCATTGTAGGTATTCGATACCTGACACTGTATGTATTCGATATCTGACACTGTAGGTATTCGATATCTGGCACTTTAGGTATTCGATACCTGACACTGTAGGTATTCGTTAAATGGCACTGTAGGTATTCGATACCTGGCACTGTATGTATTCGTTAAATGACACTGTAGGTAATCGATACCCGGCACTGTAGGTATTCGTTACCTGGCACTGTAGGTATTCATTACATGGCACTGTAGGTATCGATACCTTGTGGTTGATATCTAAAAAAATTTAATTCGATACCTGGCACTGTAGGTATTCGTTTCATGGCACTGTAGGTATTCGATACCTGACACTGTAGGCGTTCGTTAAATGGCTCTGTAGGTATTCGATACCTGGCACTGTAGTTATTCGATACCTGGCACAGTAGGTATTCGTTGCCTGGCAATGTAGGTATTCGATACCTGGCACTATAGGTATTCGTTATCTGGCACTGTAGGTATTCGTTACCTGGCACTGTAGGTATTTGATACCTGACACTGTAGGTATTCGTTAAATGACGCTGTAGGTATTCGATACCTGGCACTGTAGGTATTCGTTACCTGGCCCTGTAGGTATTCGATACCTGTGCAATGTAGGTATTCGATACATGGCACTGTAGGTATTCGATACCTGGCAATGTAGGTATCGATACCTGGCACTATAGTTATTCGTTATCTGGCACTGTAGGTATTCGTTACCTGGCACTGTAGTTATTCGATACCTGGCACTGTAGGTATTCGATACCTGACACTGTAGGTATTCGATATCTGGCACTTTAGGTATTCGATACCTGACACAGCAGGTATTCGTTAAATGGCACTGTAGGTATTCGATACCTGGCACTGTAGGTATTCGTTAAATGGCACTGTAGGTATTCGATAACCTGGCACTGTAGGTATTCGATACCTGGCACTGTAGGTATTCGATACTTGACACTGTAGGTATTCGATATCTGGCACTTTAGGTATTCGATACCTGACACAGCAGGTATTCGTTAAATGGCACTGTAGGTATTCGATACCTGGCACTGTAGGTATTCGTTAAATGGCACTGTAGGTATTCGATAACCTGGCACTGTAGGTATTCGATACCTGGAAATATAGGTATTCGATACCTGGCAATGTAGGTATTCGATACCAGGCACTATAGGTATTCGTTATCTGGCACTGTAGGTATTCGTTACCTGGCACTGTAGGTATTCGATACCTGACACTGTGGGTATTCGTTAAATGGCTCTGTAGGTATTCGATACCTGGCACAGTAGTTATTCGATACCTGGCACAGTAGGTATTCGTTGCCTGGCATTGTAGGTATTCGATACCTGACACTGTAGGTATTCGATACCTGACCCTGTAGGTATTCGATATCTGGCACTTTAGGTATTCGATACCTGACACTGCTGGTATTGGTTAAATGGAACTGTAGGTATTCGATACCTGGCACTTTAGGTATTCGATACCTGTCACTGTAAGTATTCGATACCTGGCACTGTAGGTATTCGATACCTGGCACTGTAGTTATTCGATATCTGGCACTGTAGGTATTCGTTGCCTGGCATTGTAGGTATTCGATACCTGACACTGTATGTATTCGATATCTGACACTGTAGGTATTCGATATCTGGCACTTTAGGTATTCGATACCTGACACTGTAGGTAATCGTTAAATGGCACTGTAGGTATTCGATACCTGGCACTGTAGGTATTCGTTAAATGGCACTGTAGGTATTCGATAACCTGGCACTTTAGGTATTCGATACCTGTCACTGTATGTATTCGATACCTGGCACTGTAGGTATTCGTTACCTGGCACAGTGGGTATTCAATACATGGCACTGTAGGTATCGATACCATGTGGTTGATATCTAAAAAAATTTAATTCGATACCTGGTACTGTAGGTATTCGTTTCCTGGCACTGTAGGTATTCGATACCTGACACTGTAGGTATTCGTTAAATGGCTCTGTAGGTATTCGATACCTGGCACTGTAGTTATTCGATACCTGGCACAGTAGGTATTCTTTGCCTGGCAATGTAGGTATTCGATACCTGGCACTATAGGTATTCGTTATCTGGCACTGTAGGTATTCGTTTCCTGGCACTGTAGGTATTCGATACCTGACACTGTAGGTATTCGTTAAATGACGCTGTAGGTATTCGATACCTGGCACTGTAGGCATTCGTTACTTGGCCCTGTAGGTATTCGATACCTGGCAATGTAGGTAATCGATACCTTGCACTGTAGGTATTCGATACCTGGCAATGTAGGTATTCGATACCTGGCACTGTAGGTATTCGTTATCTGGCACTGTAGGTATTCGATACCTGGCACTGTAGGTATTCGATACCTGACACTGTAGGTATTCGATATCTGGCACTTTAGGTATTCGATACCTGACACTGTAGGTATTCGTTAAATGGCTCTGTAGGTATTCGATACCTGGCACTGTAGTTATTCGATACCTGGCACAGTAGGTATTCGTTGCCTAGCATTGTAGGTATTCGATACCTGACACTGTAGGTATTCGATACCTGACACTGTAGGTATTCGATATCTGGCACTTTAGGTATTCGATACCTGACACTGCTGGTATTCGTTAAATGGCACTGTAGGTATTCGATACCTGGCACTGTAGGTATTCGTTAAATGGCACTGTAGGTATTCGATAACCTGGCACTTTAGGTATTCGATACCTGTCACTGTATGTATTCGATACCTGGCACTGTATGTATTCGTTACCTGGCACTGTAGGTATTCATTACATGGCACTGTAGGTATCGATACCTTGTGGTTGATATCTAAAAAAAAAATTAATCACGATACCACGTAAGCAACACGTATGTCTCTTAAAAATTTCATCTGACTGGAGAGGGCAACAGACATATCAAGAGCAAATATTTAAATTTAAAAAATAATTTTCAATCCCACCGTGCAATTTAATTCCAGATCTGCCCCTTGGGTAAAGATTGTCTCGAATCGTCCTCTACTTTTAATGTTATTGCTGCCTTGTGATTGACTTTGTTCAGTTATAACGACGTGACGCCACAAGTCTTACCTATCTAATCATCATCACCACAACACAGAGGTGTTATCTCAGTCTAGTGTGTGTCTAGTTCACTCGCCTTTACCTTCATTGTTCAAACAATAGCACAGAGTAATGGTAACTAACTATTGAGTTCACTCAGTCAAGGGACGGGGCGGGGCATCTTTAGATCTCATATTACAGGCTAATGATAACAGTAGGGGATGGAGTGAGATCTAGTGGCTACTTTACAATGTCCAGATTTGATGGCTACTTGAATATATCCGGAATTGGTGGCTACTTCACAATGTCCGGATTTGATGGCTACGTCAAAATATCCGGATTTGGTGGCTACTTCATTTTTTTCCGGATAAAAATAGACAGATAATCAACGTCATGCACATAGAGATGTGTGCGGGGCGGGGGGGGGGCATGCCGTCAACATGGGGACAGAGGCCTGTGTGACCAAACAAAACTGGCGACCACCTTGGTGTGCATGTCAAATTTTGCCCCAGATATTCTAGGCTCAAAGTTGCGTTGACCGTTTCAAGACGTGACATTATGTTGGACCCCATCTACTGAGGTGACCAAGGGGCAGTGGGGTGAGAGAGGTAAACTGAGAAAGGCTTGAAGTGTTGCGTCAACAAGCCTCAAGCATCATCGGAAAAAACACTTAAATCAGTCTATTATAAAACACAATTCAAAATATAAGTAAAGTCTAACATATAATGACAATTTATCATATAATGACAATTTATCATATAATGACAATTTATCACATAAGTACAATTTTTCATATAAGAACAATTTATCATAAACTGTTTAATAAAAATGTTTGCCTTTATTGTGCAGTTAACAAATGATTTACTTCCAGCTACCTATTGGCCAGGTGACGTCTTGATAGACTTCAAGTCAAAGATTCTCTTTAAAACAAATCTCACTTAACAGGTCACAAGATTGAAGCTACATAAAACTTATAAAACAAGGTGGCTGTGAGATGCAGCTTAAATATGAATTTTAAAAAAAACAAAACAACTTTTCCTTCTATTTTATTATGGCTCACAATCAATAATCTGGTCATTATGGCTCACAATCAATAATCTGATCATTATGGCTCACAATCAATAATTTGGTCATTATGGCTCACAATCAATAATTTGGTCATTATGGCTCACAATCAATAATCTGATCATTATGGCTCACAATCAATAATCTGATCATTATGGCTCACAATCAATAATTTGGTCATTATGGCTCACAATCAATAATCTGATCATTATGGCTCACAATCAATAATCTGGTCATTATGGCTCACAATCAATAATCTGATCATTATGGCTCACAATCAATAATCTGATCATTATGTCTCACAATCAATAATCTGGTCATTATGTCTCACGATCAATAATCTGCTCATTATGTCACACAATCAATAATCTGATCATTATGGCTCCTATAATTTTCATAAACAATGTTAATGTTATCTAAGCAGCATAATTCAAGAGACATGTTCAGTGGAGAAAATTTAGAAGAGAGCGGGTGGGAAACAATACAACAATTGGATCATTCAGAGAGATAAGAACAAAAAGTACCATTATAACACAAGACAACAACAAAAAGTACTGGTATAACACAAGACAACAACAAAAAGTACTGGTATAACACAAGACAACAACAAAAAGTACCGGTATAATACAAGCCAAGACCAAAAAGTACTGGTATAACACAAGCCAAGAACAAAAAGTACTGGTATAACACAAGACAAGAACAAAAAGTACTGGTATAACACAAGACAACAACAAAAAGTACCGGTATAATACAAGCCAAGAACAAAAAGTACTGGTATAACACAATACAACAACAAAAAGTACTGGTACCCAACTAGAATATTTTTGTCAAGACATTCTAGGTTATACAATGAAAAAACTGAACACGTATTATCATAATTCATAGTATACAATAACGAAAGCTTCTATAACCGGTAGGTATAAGTATGACTAAGAATGCCTTTGATTGTCTGATAAGAATCGAAACAAAAAGTATTACAATTAATTAGAACCCTCCAATACTTACTATGTGTGGCTTTGATGATAGAATTGATAATATTCACATTCACGTGACGACGAAGTAATGAATAAATATGCCTATGAAACTAAAATCGTCCTATTTCATTGATATTTTAGTCATACCTGATAGGTGTGTATGTAGTAGTCCTTATTGATGCACTGGCCCTTCAAGTCCCCAAGATAGACAACCTGTCTATCCAACAGCCCCCAAGGGTGGCGTCCCTTGAAATGACCGAGAGTTTCAAATCGCACAGGTAAACTCGACATGTCATGAACACAGGGGTAAGCCGCACCCCCCCTTCCCCTTTATTTGCCACCCTCACCTTGTCTCACAAAAGGCTCGCGATAAATAAAACTAGGGTCCTAAAACTAAATATAATTTACCGTATACCTTTCAAAATGGGGCGCCGAGTATATGGCGCTGTAGTGTTAAGATGAAGTTGACAAATGATTAGCTAAGCGTTAATTGGGTTCATGTTAAACTGATCATCTGATAATGTTTTCAAGATAAAAATGATAACATAATCGGATGTCTTTCTCGTCATATTTTATTTTTCTATAACCACTGGGTAGAAGGGAAGCTCCTGGTTGTTTCAGGTTGATAAAAATTACTGGATACGACCCTCGGCGTAGCATACGCCGCAGACTTGTTCTTAGATGGTGCAAAGAAAATGGGAAAGTACGGACGTAAACTACAGCAAAAAAGAAATCAGAACAACACGAGTGAACGTCTTGGGGGGGGGGTGGACCACCAACGCCTTGTTGGTCTTGAGACATGCGCACAGTGGTTAGCTACCTGCCCACCACCCTAATTTGCCAAACATAAACTGCGATTTGTCGACCCTGGCGAGGGTCATTCGTCATGCTTATTTGCACTCGTCGTGTGCTCGTTCTGGTCAAGTATGTACCGGCATCCTTCCGTCTCGCGAGACGATGGTGCATCACCGTTGGGTTGGGTTGCATTTCCTCGAGTGACTGTGCAGTCCTATCCTTGAGTGACAGTCTTTGCCACAGTTTTTACACACGAGTTCTGTGCTTCCAAATGTTTTGGCCTTTCTCCTAGCTCTTCTGTCTGCAGCCTCCTCCATTCTTCGCTCCTCGGCTACTATGACGCCCTCTTTGACAACTGTGCGCCATGTAGATCGGTCTTCTGCCTTACACTCCCAGTCACTTGTATGTATTTTGGCTGCTTTCATGTCCCTTTGACAGACATCTTTAAATCAAGTATGTACATAGATGATTATAATACAGACATCTAATTCAATTAAATAAAATCACGCAGTGGAGTGACGTAGTTTCGGTTGTGTAACTCTGTGCTGTATTGATGTAATTAATATTATTATAATAATTTTTTTTTTGGTATTAAATGTCCGTTTTTTGTATGCGTGCATGTTAATATTATGTTCGTTATTCTAAATTTAATTTTCTATATTAATGTACAATATCCATTATTCGGCTCATGAGATTTACAATTGGTTTGTGTTTGGTTGTCAAGTTTCGAAGCGTTTTAAACTACAATGACATTTTTTTTATTACTGCAAATAAGTTTGTCAACTTATGCTTCAAATGAGCGTTTGTATTTCTTTTATACTCTATGAGAGTGCATATTTGTGTGTTAAAAAAATAACATATTTAAAAATTGGAATATCCCCCCCACCAACAATAGTTTTTGTTTGATTGTCGTTTACATGCAGTGGCGCATCTAGGAATTTGTACGGGCTTGGGGGCCCGGGGGCTTAACCTCTTTGGGGGCCCCAAATACATGGCAGCACCGTAATATTTTATGTAACAAAATTTGGACACTTATTTGTGGTCCCCCTCAAGTGGGGGCTCGGGGGGATTTCGAATTGTGTCCACCCAACCTCTCCCATAGCTACGCCACTGTTTACATGTAATATTTTGATGCGTTTTAGACTAAATTTTTTAAAAAGCGTTTATTATAGAACTGGAATTATAACTTACTTGAAAAAAATGAAAACTTTATTTAGAATACCTAAAACGTGTATATTAAATTATAACTTGACTTCAGGGGTTTTATGCAAAATAAATAGTTCTTTGTTATTCACATTTGAAAACCTTAAGACAAAAGCAGCTATGTGACATTTAATTTTTTTCTTTTTAGTTATCCCCAGTATCTAAAAGTGTATAAAAAATAGAATCTTCTGATTCCGGTTGTATGAAAAAAAAATTTGCGACCCAATTAACAATTCAAATCTATTTAGTTGAAACTATTTATAGGAAACCTTTATAATTTTGAAAATTAAAACTTGATTATCTCAAAACTACAAAAATGTGACGTAGCCATTTCTTTCTTTGAGATCTACATTTGTAAATAGTTGCATTGCTTTGTTTACAGGTATTTGATAATGAGGTGGTAATAATGTATGGACCAATGTCATAATAGAAATGTAAAAGGTGCTGACTTGACAGTAATGAAAGCGTTGTTGTGAATTCTTTAAACGAATATATTTAATTGTCATTACGATTAGTCTTTTTTTTCAACATGTGACACACTTTGCTTATTATGTTTCATACAAAATAGTTATTTGCTATTTACGCGTGTAAATAGTTACATTTTATTTTTTACGTGTTTTTGATAATGTTGTAGTAATAGTGTATGGACAAATGGGCGAAAAAACTGACAAGTCATAATCTTCAATGAAGCTTAAACGGCTTCAAATCACAGACGTACTTGATATAGATCACATATTTTATTTTTAACGCACTGTGCTATATTATTGGTGCAGTCATAATTGGTGCGCACTATTCAATGCCACAAATTAACAATAGTTGTGAATACTTCAAACATCAAACTGTTTTGCTGTAATATCACTTTATGATGTGTGTAATTCACTATGCATTTACAATTATCATGATTATGTCATTATAATTCATGCAAAATTATATAGCGCGCAGCCTAAGCCAATACGTTTTCTCATAACATATATACTCGTGTATATAATCAAAATAATATATTATATAATTTGCTATTTATGTCCGTTCGCAAATGTAGATTTTATAAAGCTCAACGCTTAAAAACTATGAAAAAATAAATTATTGCACAAAAAATAACTCTTTTGGAACGTCCGCAAATAATTGTTCAATATGGAAATGAGATTTAATTTTTCTTTCTTTGAAATTTTTGCCTCCACGTTTTCCAATTATTTGCTATACAGTTATCAGGCACAAGGGACTGTTAAAAAACTGAAATATATTTACTTTTAAAATTTCCGTCATACTTGAAGCGTAAAACACTGGTTATATTTATAAATGCATTTAATTAACAACATTCATATCCTTATTACAAAAATCATATGTGTGTGTGTGTTCGTCCGTCGAGTCGACGAGGACCACTCTAGTCATCCGAGGGTTGCTGGGACTGGTTCTGCATATGCGTGCGGTGATGGCTGACGAGGCCGATCCTGGCACGAAAGGTTCTGGAACAGAAGGGACATGGGACGAGTGGGACATTTCCAGGAGGGTTGGCAGCACGGGCCTTTCAGGCTTGCCTCTTTTCTTTTTTAATCTGCGTCGGTGATCCTGTTTGCCTCGCATGTCTTGGCACCTTCGTGGATGGATTGGCGCCAGGTGGACCGGTCCATTGCAGCTCTTTCCTACGTGTCTTGCTTGATAGTTAACACTTTTAGTGATGCTTTCAAAGTGTTTTTGAAGCGTTTCTTTTGCCCACCATGGGACCCCTGGCCATGCTGGAGCTCACCAATGAAGAGTCTCTTTGGAAGTCTCTCATCTGGCATTCGGACTACGTGCCCTGCCCAGCGAAGCTGGGACTGCATTAGAAGGGTGAAGATGCTGAGGGAGTCCTGCTTTGGTCAATTTCACTACCACTATGTCTGGCATTTTGTCCTGCCACTTTATGCCGAGGATCTTCCTGAGGCTTGTTGTGTGACATGCTGGTGCACATAAGCTAGGTTTATCAGCCAGAGAAATGTTGGATTGTTAATTTAGAAATTACTGTTAGAAGAGATGTGTTTTAGTGCAGCTTTAATAGTACTTAATAGTAGTAGTAGGAATAATACCAAAGAGTAATGTAGAGAGTAGGGGATACAAAAAAAAAGAAAGACAAAATGTTTAAATGCGTATCTTAGGATCAGAGAGAATACTTACCCCACCCTCCCCACTGTCACTA
>MUZC01004493.1:230240-240806 GCA_002072015.1 Radix auricularia | reverse complement strand
TATATATATATATATATATATATATATAATATTTCCTTGATCGCTTTGATCTAATATAGAGTTGAGAATGACAAATGTGCTGATGCAATATGGAGCTGAGAATGATAATGTTGTTGATCTAATATAGAGCACAGAATGATAATGCTGTTGATCTAATATAGAGCACAGAATGATTATGTTGTTGATCTAATATAGAGCACAGTATGATACTGTTTAATGATCCCAAACTTCTTGTAACTGTTCTCGTGAAATTTCTTCTGAAATTGAATATTGCCTGCTCTGAGATTTCAAATGCCTTATCAATAGCATAACATGCCACCAACCATCAAGTGATCGGTGACTGCACTTCTCAAGCAGAAAAGAAGTGATGCTGTGCATACAAAACTGAGACGTGAATGAATCGTGCACGACTTAATTAAGCGTTAAGTATCTTCATTTAACATAATCTTTTAGAATCATCAAATTGTTTGGTGCTGTAGTTAAAGTATATATTTTGCACATGGCCTTGTATCAGAAAAGTTTGTAAAATATTATTTTGTTAAACCAATAATTGGGTATAAACTTATATGCTAATTTTTTAAAACAGATTTTTGTTGTTGTTGTTGAAAATCGATCGCCTTCATCTGATTTGGTAGATACCATGATGTAACTCGTAATGAAACACGCATGTGGTTGCAAACAACATAAAAATGTAATGTGATTAATGAAATTCCTGGTAAGATTAATGTATTTTCTTTGAATATAATTATTTTAACTTGGTGTCTCCCCCCCCCCATACGGTCTGTACCCCCTTGGCCCTTGCTACGTCACTGCGAACACGTATTTTCTTTCTAACATTGTGTTATACTAAACATTAATCTTCGTAAATTAAAAATATAAGCTGAAATGTTGTTTAATAATCATAATGCTTTTCTGTACTGGAAAAGCTACCTGCTCGCTTAGGTCTATCTTTTCAAATGTATCACAGACGCTACTGCTTTAATGAGATTACTTCCCACGATTATCCATGGCTTATCTACAGTCTTCCCTTTGAATTGAATAAAGGATCTGCTTCCCACCTCAACCCCCTTTTAACAACAGCAATTTCAAGCCTAAAAATTGTGTTTTCATATTTTAAAATGGTTTCTAAAATGTTCTTGAAAAATAATTTTTTAATTAGGATTCAAGGCGATTATAAAATGTTATTATATTATTGTGCTCTTTATCTGTTTTATCCTAAAAAAAATAAATAATAAGTTTTTTGATACCGTTGTTATTAAAAAACAACAACAAAAACAAACAAGTATAAACGTAATAGAATAATTATTTTTAAAAAGCAAAAAAAAATTAGGGCTGTAGAAATTAATGATTAATTTATCGATTAATCGTTAAAAGTTTTATCGATTAAATATCGATTAAAAAAATTTAATTGATAAAAATTTGATTAAAATTTAAGAAAATATTTAAATATTTTTTTCAATTTATAAAAAAATTAATTACAAACTATATAGCCCAGATCGCAGGATCGGTATCGCCGAGGAACGTAGTACAACAGTCCATAAACAGTTAAAAAAGGGTAAAAATATTATTTTTCTGTATTTTTTTGAGACAGGGGAAATAACGCATTAAAACAAAAATATCAATTATCTCTTTTTGTTACTTCCCTTGAAACGTTTGGCTTTAATCGAAATAAACCGTCAACGATTAATTTCTGTAATTAATCGTTAATTTTTCAAAAGTTAACGATTAAATTTAAATTAATAGTTACTAGCCCTAAAAATGTTTAGTCAAAGCGTGGGGCCCAAATAATTATCATTTACATTATTACAGCTTTGCTCTTTGTTTTATTTAATGTCGTTTATTAACAAGCTATGCTATTAGTATTTTACTTAGGTGAAATTTGAGCTTTTGTGGCGTCGAATAGTCTTTTCGTTTGAGTGTCATCAGAACGCGCCCGTCAACTCTGCTCTGGTCTTTGGAAATGTAGGAGTATTTACAACACAATCTTCGTTGCTGCATAAATTAATTAGGAAAAAATACCATTCTTTTTTTTTTTTTAATTGTTGGCGATCATTTAATTTAGTCTTCATCCCAAGAAATGTCTAATGCTTTTCCCACGTCATTAAACTTTAAACATATGTTTTATTATCGTATTTAATCATCATAAATTCAAAGCATTCAATATTTTTTTTAAAAAAAAAGAAAACAAATAATTTATGGTAAGGAATACATTTTTTTTACAGTAACCCTAAAGTTTAATTTAACTAGCACGTTTATGTATTTAAAAAAAAAACAAAAAAAACTCTAGATAAATCATACTTGGAATTATGTCAAACACACTGAACTATATCCACAGATTGAGTAGATTAAAAAGTCGAATACCATAGACAATGGAAAACGCAACAACCGCTGGCTCAAGCATCAAGAAGTAATTTCCCCCCAGTTGTCATTTAAAAAAAAACAACAAACAAACGAAAAGCTAGCTAAACACTCTTAACAAACCAATGAAAAGGAGGATTGAATATGAATAAGGTCATTATTAAAATTATAGACATATAAAAGCTCTTAAATAATCAATATTTTTTAAAAAAAAATTTAAGTGAGTAAGTGAAGTTTTGTTTAGTTTACTTTAACTTTAACTTTTGACTAGTATAGACTTAGAATAATTAGATTTGTTAGATTTAGAGTAGACAGTTCAGAAGTTTAGTAATTTTGAATTTTTAAAAGTTCAGTAAAGTCAAACTTTAGTCTTGTAACTTTAACTTTAGGATTAGTAAAGTGTAAAAGTAAAAAGCAAACTAGGCTATCTTAATCTTTAACTTAGACTTAAAAACTTTTAAAGTTTAAGTAAACTCTTTACTCTAGTCTTTACTAAAGTGCTAATACTGACACTAATAACTAATAATACTAATAATAACTAATAAGCCTAAGACTCAAACTCTAAGATAATTCAAAGAGTAAATCACTGTAATTTTGATGTTATTTTTATTTTGATGACCAAGACTAAGAAAGATTAAGAGTAGGCACTTGGACTTAGGTCTCGACAGGATATCCCCGAAAAATTGGTATCGGGATTTCGTTGACAAAAGGGGGACCTTCACTTTTTAATTTTATGAAGGTATTGCTGTTTGGATTGTTATATTATAGCCGATTATTCGTGCCAAATTAAATTCAACATTGGCGCATTCATAATGATTCATATATATTATATATGATATACTTTATAATTTATATTGGACTACTTTTATCTAAATTCTTAATATATCTCCTAAAAAAAATTATATTTTTATCTTAATACTAAATACTAAAGTCATGAGCATTATAAAAAGGTCAACAAATGTGGAGGAAAACACCATAGTTAAAAAAATTGATTATGATAATTAGAAAAAAAACATAACTTTTGAACCACTTGAGCTACAAAGTTGATCTTTATGTTTTTTGTTTATTATTTAAAAGGCTCTATACAGCTGCATTACTTTTATATTTTTAAAATTAATTTGAAATTATCACCCAAGTCCCTAATTAAGAGTAAGAGTTTTAAGTTTAAAGATGGGATTATAAACTCTCATATTATTCAAATGTTTAGCTTTTCAAGAAGGCCCATTTCTTATGATTTTAATACCCATACTCCTTTCATCAATTTTAATTCTTAAATCCTTCACCGTCGTCTCTTGGTCCATCTGTACGGTACGTCTGAAAAACAAAAGTAAAAAATGACCCATTTCTCGTGATGCTATCAAGCTGAAATTTTGCACATAGACTCGTGTCAACTAAAAATGCATTGTTTCAAAATTTCAGAT
The DNA here is from genome assembly GCA_002072015.1 of Radix auricularia. Lineage (NCBI taxonomy): Eukaryota > Metazoa > Mollusca > Gastropoda > Lymnaeidae > Radix > Radix auricularia. The sequence continues at coordinate 237,027 of MUZC01004493.1, read as the reverse complement.
CGATCAAATGTACCGTAATAAAATTAATGCACTTTTAGTTTATCTCTATATAAATGTATGATAGAAGTCTGTTGCTGTTGACATCAACGTGTTTGCTGAGTTCACTCCAACAATCGGTGACCACACCTCCACCCCCACCCGTCCCCATTTTAGAGCATTTGGGAGTTAAGTCACTTTCAGTCTGTAAATGTTTGTTTTGAATGTAATCAATACTTTTAGTTCTGTCTTATAAATAAGGGATTTATAGTCTAAAACTTGTTTTTTACTGGTTGTTTATTATTGCAATTGTTTTCATTTACTGCACCATACAACATTAGTCACTAAATAGTGTTTTTTTTTTAGAGATTACAGGGAAAATAAGAGGTTAGTGTCTGTCTATGAATTTTCAACCTCCATTGCATACTGTAAAATTACTTTAATATTTTTCACCATAATGCAGGGAGTTTTAAATCAATGGCACTTTAATTTTAACATGCACAAATAATAAATATAAAAAATAAACCATTTAAAAATCTTAAGAATCCTGTATGGCTGTACACATTTAAAATGCCTAAAATTCATACAAGGTATACCATATGATATAGCTCTAAGAGCATTTATTTGATAACTATTAATGTGAACATCTAAAAAAGACAATGAAATAAGAATAGTTTAAAAGCCATAGTTTACGCCACTGCTAAATTTAATAGATATTAATCGGTTTTCCGTATTAAAAATTAGATTGTTCCAGATATCTTGTAGGGCAGCATGTTTACAATCTTGCCACTCGCAGTTCACAGCATTTACTTTTTAATGACAATGTATTCTACTTGATTAGTAATGTTAACAAAGAAGCAATTTTCCCTTAACCACTTCCACAAATAATAGAGCACCCACCCCTTCCAAAAAAAACAACAACAACAACAAAAACAACAACCTTGAATTAAGCTAGTTTTGTACCCAATGTAAGAATCACAAATACAAGGATAATAGATTTTTAGACTGTTTAAATTAAAGAAAACAGTTGAGGCAATTTTTATGTTTGACATATTTGTCAATTTATTTTAATTGCGTTATCTTTTTAGTTTTCCAGTTGATGAGAGATTTGCTATTAGAGACTTCAGCAGTGTCCAAGCCACATGACATTTGCTGGAACTCATACCCAGGGACTTGAGCGCTCCACAAGCTAATGGAAATATTGGAGCTTCCTCCAGAAATTATTGAGAGCATCTGTCTCCATTTAGATACTCAATCATTGGCATCATGTGCGCTTGCAGACTCCAAACTTGCTGATATTGTTTATTCCTCACATTTCTTAGATAAATATTGCAGAACATCTCTCAACTGTACCTGGGTAACAGCTGCAGATGTGTGCAATGCTTGTATTGCTGTGCCTTATGAGTTCTGGTTTTGGGTTTACACTACCATGAAGGTAATCATTGAACCGATTGTGACTTGAATGTAAGTATAGGGTAATTGGAAAGAAAAGCATGTGATCTTGATGCAAATGCACTCTTGAACCTTTGATTAGGATATTAATTTATTTTTATTGTTATACAACTGAAGATTTATACACTGTTTTATTTTGTGATTTGCAGTAATTTTTTTGTATTGTAAAAGCAGTTTTCTATTATAATTTAAAAGTACAGTCAAACCTCTCATAACCATAATAATTTGTTCCAGAGTCTTATTCGTTAAGAGAAACAGTTGTTATATTAAACAATTTTTCCCATACAAATCAATGCGAAATACGATAATCCGTTCCATGCTGAAAAAAAAATTTGCCAACAAATTTTATTTACATTTATTCAAATAAAATTACTTATGAATTGTTAAGGAGTCAAACAACTAGAATACAATTTAGATTTGAAACAAAAAAGGTAAACAAAAATATTAATTTATGATAAATAACTATTTACTTTTTATCTAGAAAAGTTTCCAAAGATATTTGCTTTTGCTGACGCTTCAAAAGGTGATGAAAACGTTTCACTACCGTTTGGTAGACAGTCTTGACACTCCTTTTGAAGCATCCATCTTGTTCTTGAGAATAGTGCAGATCGTCGATGTTAGACAATTGTGGTTGGGTGCTAGATTAGCCACATTGTTCTCACTTTTCAATGGTTTTTCAACAGTTATTTTACTCTCTCTCTTATGATTGTCTTCTTGCGTTTTTTTTTGAAGACATTTAGCACAGGTTATTACACTTAACACTGATTGACACATAAAAATTATAAAGAATGTCTGAAAACAAAATATGTAAATACGGTTGATCACACACGAAAACAATACGCTAACAGACTGAGTGCTTAACACAGAATAATACATCAGGCATCAGGGCCGACTCACATGAATTTCCGGGAAAAAAGGTACTTTCTGTGTCACTCGTTATGCGAATCATTGCTCGTTAAGGGAGCAACTTTTTAATAAAATGTTTTGCATGTTATGCGAAAAACGCGTTATGACAGGTGCCCTTAATGAGAGGTTTGACTCTACAGGTTATGTAAATAATAATAAAAAACAAATGTAAAGGCTTAATGAAATATGTTTCTTATTTTCAGCTCGAAAGCTCTGGTCAAGAAAATGTGATCTTTCACAATAAATATCTCACCAAAATTGGAACTTTCAGGCACATGTTTATTATGTGGCTCTTGTGTGGCTTGAGATCAAACTTCATCTATTCCCACACTCTAATGTATGAGCTGTACCAGTTACCAGAGACAGTTCTTGGGGTCTATGACCTGACAGAGAATCCAGGAATTGAAGTAAATGATATTCTCATGAAGATTTTCCTTGGGCTGCCTGAAATTATGGAGCTGAGTTGTAGTAATTTAGAGTTGTTCAAGATGCATCAAGGTTGTTGCACCAGCCTCCACATGGACATAGTTTGTAATGATGGCATACAACCAAAACTGCCCATAGAATTCACTACCTTATTCAGTATTGAAATCATTTCCACAGCCTTATTTGGTAAAAATCCATCACTTCTTATTCTGATTGGTGCTGATTGCTGGGTTTTGTGGCTTGGTTTTCTAAATATATCTTTTGATCACAATGAAACCAGCATAGCTGAAAATCTGTTTTGTAGATATTTTAGTAATGAAGATAGTCTTTCGGATATCCAGTACCATGCTCAAGTCGCTATGCAAGATTTGAATGGTTATGTGTTCAGCTTGAGAAATGGGGCTCCTTGTCCCATCATATTTGGGGACCACATTGATATGGCTGCATTGACCATATTTCTAGCACAAGAACACCATCGTAGTCTTCAGCAAAGATTTAACTCAGTTCTAGACAAGCACTGCTCCCATCTTGTTAAAGCCATCATCACAAAAAATATAACTGGTCTTCACAGCCAGGATATAATCGCTGATTTGTTCAATATCAATGTTGGCCTGAACATGCAGATTAATGATTACATTCTCAATCTGTTGAAGGCAGACAAGAGTAAGATAACTTCAATCCAGCACATGTCTTTTGTCATCTACAAGTGTATTCTCGAATGTGTGGCATGCCTTTTTCGGAATGAAATTCATTTTTGCGTGGAAAACAGCTTTTGCCATTCATTCCTCTGTGGATGTCTGGGCCCATCTTTTAAAAATACAGACTCTGAAAATATAGAGGACAAAATTGAGAAGTGTTTATCAGAGAAAATGAAAGATGGACTCTACACCCCGTACATGTGGCCTTCTCACGTATTATCAGCTGCTTGCCAAGTTGTCCCCATTCTGACCGAGGTTCTAGAGGCAGATATTTACATGATCACTTCCAGGAGTATCAAATATGTCATCCCAAAATTTGTGCAAATGAAAACAAACCAAAGGCTTCAGAACGCAAGCTTGATCCTAACCAACAGACCCCCTAGTAAGCCTCGTTGTCCCCCATTGCTGAAACAAGTTAGACTCTGGACAGTTGAGGGTTTGTTGTAAACTTTCACATGTGTACAAGGAACACAGACGCAAAACTTACAGCCCAGCAACAAACTATTAAATTAAACATTTTATAAATTACTAAAATTCATCATAACATTCCATGGCCTTGAAATGACATTTTGTGGATTAATAATAAAAAATCAAATTTCGGCAACATATTTGTGACTTTAAAGTGCTTTTCTTAAATATGAAAGGTTTATTATTTTAAAAACATTAGCAGGGTGCTAATTATGACCTTTTTTGTTACAAACATTTCCTTGTTACATGTAAATATTTTACAACAAATCGTTAACATCTTGCAAGTTTAAGGAATATTTTTCAGTAACAGTAAAATAAATACTAACCTCTATTTAAAATATGGAGTTTTCATTACTATGTAATGGTAATAAATTTATGATTTTATTTGAAGGGGATCAAATAAAATCATTTTAATTTAGGATCTCCAAAATATATTTGTTGTTAAAAACTTTTCTAACATCAATGGATGCATTTCATTTTAATGACTACAGCACATTAGAAGTGTCAAAATGATCCCCCCCCCCCCCAATTTTTTTTAAAAATTGGTGGGCGGGTAGTGGTTATTGTTTTTAAAGTTGAGGTATGGAATTGCGATAAAAGAAAAATTATTGAAATCTGCACATAAAGATCACTAATACCTGCACATAAAGATATCTAATACCTGCACATAAAGATCTCTAACACATGCACATAAAGATCACTAATCTCTGCACATAAAGATCACTAATACCTGCACATAAAGATCTCTAACACATGCACATAAAGATCACTAATCTCTGCACATAAAGATCACTAATACCTGCACCTAAAGATCACTAATCTCTGCACATAAAGATCACTAATCTCTGCACAGAGATCACTAATCTCTGCACCTAAAGATCACTAATACCTGCACCTAAAGATCACTAATACCTGCACCTAAAGATCACTAATACCTGCACATAAAGATCACTAATACCTGCACATAAAGATAACTAATACCTGCACCTAAAGATCACTATTACCTGCACATAAAGATCACTAATACCTGACCTAAAGATCACTAATACCTGCACATAAAGATCACTAATCTCTGCACATAAAGATCACTAATCTCTGCACATAAAGATCACTAATACCTGCACCTAAAGATCACTAATACCTGCACATAGAGATCACTAATCTCTGCACATAAAGATAACTAATACATGCACCTAAAGATCACTAATCTCTGCACATAGAGATCACTAATACCTGCACATAAAGATCACTAATACCTGCACCTAAAGATCACTAATCTCTGCACATAAAGATCACTAATACCTGCACCTAAAGATCACTAATACCTGCACATAGAGATCACTAATCTCTGCACATAAAGATCACTAATACATGCACCTAAAGATCTCTAATCTCTGCACATAGAGATCACTAATCTCTGCACATAAAGATCACTAATCTCTGCACAGAGATCACTAATCTCTGCACATAAAGATCACTAATACCTGCACCTAAAGATCACTAATACCGGCACATAAAGATCACTAATACCTGCACATAAAGATCACTAATACCTGCACCTAAAGATCACTAATCTCTGCACATAAAGATCACTAATCTCTGCACCTAAAGATCACTAATACCTGCACATAAAGATCACCAATACCTGCACATAAAGATCACTAATCTCTGCACATAAAGATCACTAATCTCTGCACATAAAGATCACTAATACCTGCACCTAAAGATCACTAATACCTGCACATAGAGATCACTAATCTCTGCACATAGAGATCACTAATCTCTGCACATAGAGATCACTAATCTCTGCACATAGAGATCACTAATACCTGCACATAGAGATCACTAATACCTGCACATAAAGATCACTAATACCTGCACCTAAAGATCACTAATACCTGCACGTAAAGATCACTAATACCTGCACATAAAGATAACTTATACCTGCACCTAAAGATCACTAATACCCGCACATAAAGATCACTAATCTCTGCACATAGAGATCACTAATCTCTGCACATAGAGATAACTAATACCTGCACATAGAGATCACTAATACCTGCACCTAAAGATCACTAATACCTGCACATAGAGATAACTAATACCTGCACCTAAAGATCACTAATACCTGCACCTACAGATCACTAATACCTGCACCTAAAGATCACTAATACCTGCACCTAAAGATCACTAATACTTGCACCTAAAGATCACTAATACCTGCACATAGAGATAACTAATACCTGCACCTAAAGATCACTAATACCTGCACCTAAAGATCACTAATACCTGCACATAAAGATCACTAATACCTGCACATAAAGATCACAAATGCCTGCACCTAAAGATCACTAATACCTGCACATAAAGATCAATAATACCTGCACCTAAAGATCACTAATACCTGCACATAAATATCACTAATACCTGACCTAAAGATCACTAATACCTGCACCTAAAAATCATTAATACCTGCACATAGAGATAACTAATACCTGCACATAAAGATAACTAATACCTGCACATAGAGATCACTAATACCTGCACCTAAAGATCACTAATCTCTGCACATAAAGATCACTAATACCTGCACCTAAAGATAACTAATACCTGCACATAGAGATCACTAATCTCTGCACATAAAGATCACTAATACCTGCACATAGAGATAACTAATACCTGCACATAGAGATCACTAATCTCTGCACATAAAGATCACTAATACCTGCACATAAAGATCACTAATCTCTGCACATAGAGATCACTAATCTCTGCACATAGAGATCACTAATCTCTGCACATAAAGATCACTAATACCTGCACATAGAGATAACTAATACCTGCACCTAAAGATCACTAAT
>MUZC01004493.1:206713-227306 GCA_002072015.1 Radix auricularia | reverse complement strand
AAAAAAAAAAAAAAAAAAAAAAAAACGAAATATTTTAAAATCCTTATATTATATTTTATTTTTATGCATACAAATTAAGCATTGAATATAAATCATTACTTGTAACTTCTTTGTTTATATATAAACAAAAGTTATTTTAAAATAATACTTTTTTAAAATAACATCTAGGGTCAAAAAGAAATTTTTGGGGGTAATGCAGACTCATTTGGGACATATAACATCCACTACACTCCACTAGATATATTCAAATACGTAATGTGTACTTGTACGCTTGGTAACATATGCCCACTATTGAACCGGTTCCTTCCAGAAAATGCATTTGTTAAATTTGTTATCTATGTAGATTTCTTATTTACGTACTATACGAAGATATCTAAATCCAATCTACTTTCATTTATATTTACAAAAGTGACAATAATCTTAATCAACATGACTTGACTGTATCAAGTATCCTTTCTGTCAAATTTAAAATGAATGCCTTAAAAACTGAGTTCAGAAGAAAGTTATTTTGTGCTCCTCTCGAATTGCGATGTCGAGAATTTGATGCATTCAATAAAGTTAGTGAATACTTTTGACTAATTTTAAATGGACACATTTATTAATATATTTAAAGTGGCCAGAGGCGTTTGACCAAAAAGCAATCGAAAAATTATATCAAACTTAAAACTTTTATTATTGTATCAAATAGATTCCCCTCCCCCACCCACCGCCCAAATGGATATTCGGTGTCGTTTTGACTTAACATATCTACATATAATATAATCATATTCAGATCTTTTTAGACACTTGTCCTGTTTGTAAAACTCACCAGTAGGCGAGCAGTTTCGGGGGGGGGGGGGATAACCGACAAAAAAAAAGTTTGCAGACTCCTGCCGCGAGTGAACAACGAAACTGCGGTTACATCACAAAAGCTTTGATGTCAACATCAAACGACGCACAGTTACAATTTCGTATGTTCTCTTGTGGATTCTCAAACTTATGAATTATAATTATATTTAATTTTCGTGTCTTGTCAACTTACGCCAACCGGCGTCTGATAGCCTATCGACCGGCACTTTGAGATGCACTGAATTTTTTTAAAAAAAGTAATTAAAAAAATTTTAAGTGACCAAATATTCAAGTGGAAGTTTTATTTTAAGTTACCCTTTCGGTGTGACGTCACATTTCTTCCAACCCCCTCCCTCCCCCACGTCACGCATCTTCACAAAAGTGTGACCCCCCTCCCCCCTAGGTGCGTGACGTCATTTATGGACGGCCCCTAAGAAGAGAGAAATAAAGAATAGCGTAGGCTAAGAGACTAGAATTATAGCTAAGATATTTTTGGCAGTCCGTTTTATTCGATTAAAAACAAATTAAATCAATTCAAAATGTAAAAAAAAAAAGTATTGCGTCACTTCCCATAGCATCAATTATCTTCCATTTAGACCCCTTCCATGTTCTGTAAGCTGTACAACTATTGTTAATGGCGGGTGACTTCAGTTTATCAGACTTCTACACTTGTTATATCCATGTTTAACTCATACTAAACGAAGCTCGTGAGTAAATAACAGACAACAGAAACTATATGAGACTTCATTGATTGGTCAATGTATTAGCCACTGTAGTGATCACGTGACAAATGTATTAACTTGTACCTTGGCGCCCGGGGACAAATATACCCCTGCAACCCCTAGCTACGCCTCTTTACGTTAACTGGCACGGTGCAGTAAAGGTTTAAGAACTTGCCTTAAACACAAACTGTTTGATAATTGTCTGTGGTGTTCTATATTTGAAAAAAAAAATACACTAACAATTGACAAAATACGAAATAGAAAGTTTCAGATGATTGGAAATAATTAGATCTAATTACTTTTGAGTAGAAGTTCGTGCAAGGCATAACATATGAGTAAAAACATCGTGACAAATGTGCACTTGATCAATACAACAGGCCGAAGATTGTCCAGCTGGTCAGTCAAACACCTCGCCCAGAGTGTGCGAGTGATATCCCTTATCCCGTTTTGGCCATTGAATTTCAAACCCCCTTAGAAATAATGCGTAAAATGTAATTGCTAATTCTCACCCTAGCTCTTCCCCCACAACCAATTCACTAATTGCTTTTAAAAACTTTTCTTTAATACAATATTTTTTTAAAAATCGACAAGAAAATTTGCCTTAATTAGCTGCCATCTCTAATATTTTGAGCTTAATTAAGAATAATATGGGCATCTAAAGCAGAAGATTGTTCTGGTGTTCATGAACCAACACGTCGTCGCTAAAAGCCGAGGTGCTGACAAGCTGGTGACAAAGAAGAGCTCCATTTAGAAAACCCAGACCCGCTTAATGGCTTAACTCCCCCAGGGCAGGTAATTCCGCTAGGGTATGGCTCCCGATAGTTGCGGGACTTGAAAAGTGAAATAATATTTTGTTAGCGATTGTGTGCGGGAAGCACTGGTTGAACAACTCAAGCTTATCATTAAATAACTCGAGCCATGATGTACGCGTTTAATTCTAAGTGGCCTGAGTTTAAAGGGTTATTTTTGAGCCTCCCTCCCCAACATAAAACTCAAGCGAGAATTTAAAAGGAAAGTTTGCGATTAGATAGAAGGGCTCTGTTTGCTTTACTAATGTCTGCTGCTTCCAATACTTAAATAGTTGGGTGTTTATTTGCTGATTTGATTCCAAGAGTACAGTGTCAGGGTTATGAGAATAGAAACCAACTTGTTATTCAGATCAGCTGAAATACTTGTAAGTCTTCAACTTGGACTCAACATTTACTACTCAATATTTACTACAAGTAAAGCTTAGACCTTAACCCTGTGTAGTTGAATGACATACAACATACATTTTCTGACTGATTACAACATCCACAGATTCTGACTTACAACATACACATATTCTGACATAAAACATCCAGCTATTCTGAGTGAATACAACATCCAGCTATTCTGAGTGAATACAACATTCAGCTATTCTGACTGAATACAACATCCAGCTATTCTGACTTTTGTGTACACAATGTAACAGCAATGATAAAAATTTTTAAAATCTGGAAGCAATATATGTCTCACTCTCACAAAACTATCTTAATTAACTGGCACGTCAAGATATGTCTCACTCTCATAAAACCATCTTAATTAGCAGGCACGTCCTAAATTCAAATTACTTTCACAGATTTTCTAAAACAATTTAGGAAATCTGTCCAATACAATGTTAAACCAATAGCTTGCAAATGACATTAATCATTACCAATTTCACGTCACACACACAGTAGGCTATTAGCCATATGTTAAACTGTAAAGTTATTGAGACTAATAGGATATACTAATGAAAGTAGACATCATAATCACTTAAAGTTATTGAGACTAATAGGAATTACAAATGAAAGTAGACATTACAATCATTTAAAGTTATTGAGACTAATAGGATATACAAATAAAAGTAGACATCGCAATCACTTACAGTTACAGTATAGACGGATTGTATGAAATAGTTATGCAAAAATAAAAGTAAGTTAAAATATATTTAAATTAAAAGGGTGGGTTCATATTGTTTAATTTCAACAAAAAATTTCAGCTAATAGCAACAAATCCAGTGTCTTAAAATGTGCAACTTTGTCAAAAAACAACAACAAAAAAAATCATTATAACCATATATTTAAAGTAAGGTGTGCAAGAGTTCATATATTAATGAACTTTATATTGACACAATTAACACCATTTTAGACAACATTAAAGTAAGGTGTGCAAGAGTTCATATATTAATGAACTTTATATTGACACGATTAACACCATTTTAGACAACACTAAAGTAAAGTGTGCAAGAGTTCATATATTAATGAACTTTATATTGACACAATTAACACCATTTTAGACAACACTAAAGTAAGGTGTGCAAGAGTTCATATATTAATGAACTTTATATTGACACGATTAACACCATTTTAGACAACATTAAAGTAAGGTGTGCAAGAGTTCATCTTTTAATGAAAATTTTATTGACACGATTAACACCATAAAACTAGATCAAGTAGTAAAAAAAGCCACTAGAAAAAATAGTTTACTAGATAACTAGATTTATTTTAAACAAATAGACCAGGTCAAGAGACAAGAAATAATGCCTGGAATGTCTAACCATGATATTGTTGGGGTAGAGAATCAACACAATATAGGCTAAAATTTGTAATAAACCCAGAAGAATATAATCTCTTGAATATATGTAAATACAATACAATTACAATAAACAGTGGGTAATATCCAACAAACTTACTAAGTAATATAATCCAAACAGCCCAGAAGAGGAAATTTGGAAATATATAAAAACAAATCTAAGATAAATGATGGATGAGAATGTTTCCATACACATTGGATCCAAAACTTCCTTTTGTAATAATTAATGGATCTAAATCTGCACCAATAAAAGTTAACTCAGGAGTTCCACTAGGAACTGTTAGGTAACTTATTTAATGTATATAAATGATTTAACCAACAAGATCTAAAGTACAGCAAATATATTGTACAGGTACATCAAATATAAACAAGATACCAATATATCCATCATCTAACTGACTAGAGTGTACATGTACATCAAAAGTATTCCATGTACATGAGATTGTACCAATAAATACGTTATCTAATTCAGTGCTTCTCAAACTTTTTAGTATGGCGGACCAGCAGGAATTTTTCTATTGCACCAGGAACCAGTGCACTATTTTCCATGAAAAGACAACTTTTTCTGTTCTTTTTTGATAACTTGTGCGGACCGGCGGCGGATGGCCCACAAACCCGGCACCGATCCACAAGCCACCAATTTGAGAAGCACTGATCTAATTGACTATAGTGTACCAGTACATCAAAAGTATAACAAAATAAATAGCAATACTACACCAAATACAAAACAGACTAGATTTTAAAAATACATTTAATGTCTATCTGACTAGGTTTGACAGTACCAGTACATCAAATATGTAACTTATCAGAGTATAAAACAAAAATAAAATATGTTACAGATAAATTGTTCCAATGGATATAAAAAAAACACATAGTTTATTGCATTAAAAAATAGAGTACATAATGTACTATATAGTACCAATACATCTAATAAAAAACAAGTTCAGGCCAGATCATATTTTTAACTACACATCTTAAAGGTGTTTAACGGCAATAAAAACTATGTTCTAACAAAATACTGCCAAAATAAAATTTCATTACATATAAAAAAAATCAGTGGAGGATGAAGCTAAATTGTCAAGTATACAATAACGACCAACTGAAATAAGAGATGTGACAGTTAGACCAACTGAAATATGAGATGTGATGATTAGACCAACTGAAATAAGTGATTTGACGGTTAGACCAACTGAAATATTGGTGCCCTGAGTTTCATAGTAATTTGTCTTGTATAAGTTTAATCACCTTTATGTAGGTACTGAAAAGGTTTATATAATAAGTATAATCCCCTTTCTGTGAGTACTGAAACAGTTTATAATAAGTATAATCACCATTATGTGGGTACTGTAACAGTTTATAATAAGTTTAATCTCCTTTATGTGGGTACTGAAACAGTTTATAATAAGTATAATCTCCTTTAAGTGGGTACTGAAACAGTTTATAATAAGTATAATCTCCTTTATGTGAGTACTGTAACCATCACCACGACATTTGTACATAATACAAATTGTAAAGTATTTTAAAAATGAAAAATATTATACAATTTATCTATTAACATCTCTTACTGTATGTATCCATAGAATTAAATAAGTTAACTTGTGTAAAAATTGAACACCCAAACCAATATATTAAAATTTTAAAATTGAAAAATATTACACATATCAATCTAAGTCTCTTACTATATGCATGTAAATTTAAACATCAATACACTTTAACTACAACTCGAAGAATAGCAAGTTAATTATTTCAAATAATCATTTTCTTCATATTATATTTTAGGAGTGCACTGAAATTTTAAAAAAAAGATAACAATTTTTTTAAAAAATGTATAGTTGTCTTAAATAGACATATCCAAAATTAATTAGATCTACATAATTATAATTTGATTTGTTCATAAAGAAAGTTTAAAAATAAATAATGCAATATTGTTTCAAAATAAAATTAAAAAGTAGATTTCTATAACAAAAATTTACCTTTGCTTGGGATTTGAAGGTAGCAATAACCTTAACACAAAAGATGATGCGTTACCATTAGTGTCCTTAAGCCTAATTAATGTTAAAGTGGCTCAGGCTCTATAGAAACCGGTGCAGTGGTCCCTGAGTTTAAGTATTCATATATCATATATAAAATCATATAATACATCTTTAATCAAAGTTAGTTTTTGTTTGAGGATCATTTATTGCTCATATTTATTTTTATCATTGCTAGCTTGGATTTCCTATCCCAAAAACAGACTAAATTTAATTCAGATTAAATAAAAGGGAAGTATCAAACTCAATGTGTGCACATAAAATAATGCATTTTATTTATATAACATTATAAAAGTTTGTTCACGTTGGTGATTAAAATCACCATCCTCCACTTCCTGTGAAATATATAAAATGATAAGCCAATATCATTGCAATATGCTTTCTTCAACAATAAAGGAATCCAAATGACATAGACACATATATGACTCAAACAAATGCCATGGCAATACATCAACTTCTTGCCAAACAATACCCATGGCAATACATCAACTTCTTTCCAAACAATAGCCATGGCAATATGTGAACTTCTTGCCAAACAATAGCCATGGCAATATGTGAACTTCTTGCCAAACAATAGCCATGGCAATACATCAACTTCTTACAAAACAATAGCCACGGCAATACATCAACTTCTTGCCAAATAATAGCCATGGCAATATGTGAACTTCTTGCCAAACAATAGCCATGGCAATACATCAACTTCTTACAAAACAATAGCCACGGCAATACATCAACTTCTTGCCAAACAATAGCCACGGCAATACATCAACTTCTTGCCAAACAATAGCCATGGCAATACGTCAACTTCTTACCAAACAATGGCCATGGCAATACGTCAACTTTTTGCCAAACAATAGCCATGGCAATACATCAACTTCTTACAAAACAATAGCCATGGCAATGCGTCAACTTCTTGCCAAACAATAGCCATGGCAATGCGTCAACTTCTTGCCAAACAATAGCCATGGCAATACGTCAACTTCTTGCAAATGTTCCCAAGATATTTGACAGCTTCTGCGCAGCTATTAATAATTGCAGTAAATTTTGCAAAGGATATATATACATGTGTGTTTGAGAGTTGAAAATTTGTGCACAAAAAATGGATGCTGTGCAATATTCCATATGAGTTTGATATTTTGCACATGGACCAGGGACTTTAGAGGGAATATCGCTTATTACCTACTGACTTTACTTGAAAAAAACAAACATCCATTCAAGTTCAAGTGGCCAAATTTGTCTCTATACAAATCTCAATCAGTTAATCTCTGTCTGAGTTAGTTACCATTACCACACTCTCAATCAGTTAATCCCTGTCTGACTTAGTTACCATTACCACACTCTCAATCAGTTAATCCCTGTCTGAGTTAGTTACCATTACTACACTCACCATCAGTTATTCCCTGTCTGAGTTAGTTACCAATACCACACTCTCAATCAGTCAATCCCTGTCTGAGTTATTTACCATTACCACACTCACCATCAGTTATTCCCTGTCTGAGTAGGTTACCATTACCACACCCACAATCAGTAATTCCCTGTCTGAGTTAGTTACCATCCACATCAGTTATTCCCTGCCTGAGTTAGTTACCATTACCACACTCACAATCAGTTATTCCTGTCTGAGTTAGTTACCATTACCACAATCACAATCAGTTATTCCCTGCATGAATTACCACACTCACAATCAGTTATTCAATGTCTGAGTTTCTTACCATTACCACACTCATTTTTATGCACCTCAAGTATTTTAATATTTTTACAGCCACTTTGACATTACAAATAAATTACATTGAAATTATATTTAAATTTTCAAGCAGAACAAATCGTGACATATCTCACTAATGAAGTAGAATGAGAAAAGTGAATTTTTAAAAAAAAGTTAGATTTAAAATGAGAATTATAAGATGTGTGGGTGTGTTGGAAAAAGGGGGGGGGGCAGGGATATTACATCTATAAATTCTATATCATGAAACAGAGGTATTACTTTCTTTCAATGTCAGATGATTTGAATGTTTTATAACAAGTTTTAAAAACACATTTACGGAAATACATTTATAAACTAAACGATTTGGTAAAGTAAAAAATACAATTTTTTAAAACTGAATTAAGACATTTAAACATCAGCCGATCCATTTTTACAAAATATAGTGCAGGACAATTCTTTTTTATTACAAAAAATAAAATTTTTTTTTTAAATTTACAAGGCTGAGGAGTACGATATAAATAATGGATTGTACTTCTTAACCAAACCTTTTAAATTCCTACTCAAAATACTTTTAAAGTTTAAATTATAAAATGAGAAAAAATTGGTATGGTTTACTTTGATCACACAACACGTCTGCACCCTGCAGGCTCTTTGCTATTAAAATAACAGTTTGGATAGCAATGAACTCCTCTTAAACTTATCAAAATATTTTAAAAACTGGCTTTTGTGAGTTATTGCACTCATTTATGTTTTTCTCCTGTGTGAAGTCTGCGGTGTGTAACTAGATTTGATTTGTGGGAGAAAGCTGCAGGACAATTAAGACATTTATATGGTTTTTCTCCTGAGTGCACTCTGGAGTGTGTAATAAGATTTGATTTGCAAGTAAAAGTTCCGGAACAAACATTACATTTGTACGGTCTTTCTCCGGTGTGAATTCTTTTGTGTATAATTAGATTAGATTTGCAAGAAAAATCCTCAGTACAAACGTCACATTTGTATGGTCTTTCGCCTGTATGGATTCTTTTGTGTTTACCAAGATTTGATTGGGATGGAAAATCCTTCAGACATAAATCACATTTGTAGGGTCTCTCTCCTGTGTGAATTCTATTGTGTGAAATTAAATGTGACCTGCGTGCAAAAGCTGCAGGACAATCATGGCATGTGAACGGTTTTTCTCCTGTGTGTACTCTTTGGTGTTTCACTTGATTTGATTTGGAAGAGAAAGCAGCTGGACAAATGTTACATCTATAGGGCTTTTCTCCAGAGTGGATTCTTAGGTGTACTTCAAGTTGTGATTTGTATAAAAACGAGGCAGTACATGTAGGACATTTTAAATGTTTTTCTCTGTTGTGCACTGAGATGTGTTTAGTCAGAGCCGGTTTGTGAGTGAAAGAGGCTTGACAAATCTCACATGCGTACAATTTTTCTTTAAAGTGCACACTTTGATGTCTAATAAGTTTAGATTTCTCAAAGAAAGCTGCAATACAGATATCACATTTGTAAGGTTTCACTCCTGAGTGCATCCTTTGATGTCTAGCTAGTTCTGATTTCACATAGAAAGCTGCAGGGCATATATTACATGTGTAGGATCTTTCTCCTGAATGCGTCTTTTGGTGTTGAACTAGATGTGATTTCACAATAAATGCTGAAGGACACAAAATACATCTGTATGGCCTTTCTCCATTGTGCATGATGTAGTGTTTAAGTAAACTTTTTTTGCAAGAGAACATTTCAAGACAAATCTTACATTTAAACGGTTTTTCTCCAGTATGCACTCTATAGTGTCTATTAAGATTTGTTTTACGAGAAAATGCCATTGGACAATTATCACATTTAAAAAGATTTTCTCCTGTGTGAATTCTTTCATGCTCATTTTGTTGTGATTTTAAAAAAAATGTGGCTGTACAATAATTACAATTGTAAGGTTTTTCTCCTGTGTCTGTAAACATTCTTGCTTTATACCACAACAAAGAATAAGGTCCATCTGATCATTTTAGAGTTTTACTATTGTCTGCACTCATAGTCTGTAGTGTATAATTTTAAAAAACCCTTTTGACAGATAGGGCTATTAGTTTAAATCACAATGCACAACTTGCATCTCTTGGTGTTTAGCTTGGCCTAATTAAAAAGATAATAAAATTTATCACATTTATTTTCAATTTATAAAATGTTAGAAATCTGATATTTAAGCTATTTTTCTTTCTAAAGTGAAATATTTTAACATTTAAAAAAAGTAATATAATCATAACTATGCATCAATTGGTTTGCTGGAGACATAAATTTTTAATACATTTTAATGTCATGTCAGTAGATTTAAATTTAAATGATTGTAATTGTAACTATTATTTATATTATATATCATAACATATTATTATTAAATTATTACACGAAAAGTCTACACAGTCAGGTCACAGAGCATCAGATCTGAGTATTTTAAAGCCTGGAGACCCCCACCCCCTCCCCACCAACCAAGTGATTTTGATTAGGCAAACAGAGATCGGCAAAAATAAACATTCCAATAAAATTTTAAAGACAAGTCAAGATGTCACTGACTGTACCAGGCAAGATGAAATTATTTTATTTCTATGACTAGTCATGGCAGTAGCCTATAATCTAATGCTAAGACTAGTCATAAAAATATGCTATGTGCTTACAGTTACAACTGAGGTTGTATTTCAATTATGCTAAGACTAAGACTAATACTAAACATTAGTTCTCTTAATCAAATTCCATAATAATTTAGATTAAAGCTAAAAATAAGATTATGTTTATGATGGTCGAGAGGTAGCGCACTCGACTGTCATACCGATGGTCACGGGTTCGAATCCACGCGTAGGCGAGGATTTGTTCCCGGGGCCTGAGGAGTGCCCGAGTCACCCAGCTCTGAATGGGTACCTAACTAGACAATAGTTAGGCGGCTGGGGTAATGCGTGGAACCCCTATAGCCGCGGCCTGTGACCGCTGCATCACTTGCCAACAGATCATCTCTCATGGTCTGTGGACGCAATTATCTTCTGCATAGAAGGAGCGTCTGTATATCTAAGATAAAGATAAACATTAAACCAAAAATTTCAAGGGAAGTAACAAAAACAGGCAATGGATTTTAAAAAAATTTAAGTAGTTCAATGTAATGTCAATGAATTTAAATTTAGATATTGTTAATTTAGTAAAAACAATGTTAAATTTTGTATATCATTTTCTTTATAAAACAGCTTATTTTAAAAGTTACACTTTAAAAATCTTTTTTTTTAAAATGGAGATGTTTGTACGTTAAAAAAGCAAACTACAAGAATTGTTAATTATTAATAATTAATTATTTATTAATAAATCGACAAAATCATGTAAAAAAAATTATTTAATTTTAATCTCTATTTTATCGATTAAAATAATTTTAATCGATAAAAATTTTTAACGATTAATAGAGAAATTAATCGNTATATATATAAATTTTAATTTAATCGTCAAGTTTAGAAAAATTACTGATTAATTAATCGATAATTTTGACTAAAGCTAAAAATAAAGATGTATGACATCATTAAACTGGAATAATAAGAAAATATAATATTGTTTGGAGATATATTTAAATATAAGTAGTAAATTATAATGTCAATGAATTTAAATTGTGTTGTTATTAATTAAGTAAAAACGATGTTTAATTTTAAAAATATTATTTTCCTTGTAAACCAGCTTATTTTAAAGTTAACACTTAAAATTTTTTATTTTTAAACGGAGAAGTTTTTACGCAAAAAAAAACAACTACAAACTTTTCTTAATTATTTATAATTAATTATTTATTAATAAATCGAAATTTAAAAAAAAAAATCTTTTATTTTAATCGCTATTTTATCGATTAAAATAATTTTAAAATCGTTAAAAAATTGACCGATTAATGGAGAAATTAATAGTTAATTTCCGCAGCCCTAATATATATAAATAATAGTACTAAACTACAGGTTGAATTAGTATTGACTCTTAAAGCCCCAAAGCGCTGTAATGCGTCCCGGACGTTTAAATTGACAAATCGTGGCAATGTGCGCCTAGTCTTTATTACCAAAGCGCCGTAAAGCATCCCTAAATAACACTCTTGTTAGAAATGAGATCACGGAAAGTAAAAACTCTTCAATGCTTGAAAAATTTGGCGGCTGTTGTGCTAATGTTATCGCTCAATTTGTGAAGTTTTTACGTTGTTTTTTTTAAGATGCGATTTTCCTATACAGTCGGACCCGTTATGTCGATGGCCTAGGGGTTTGCCGAAATGCATTGAGATAAACTAGGATAGAGATAAACAACAACCAATATGGTGGCTAAATATTATCATGCACTTGAAATTTCTTTATGTACATGAGGTGCGTTACTATTTAATAAATGAGAATGTATATGCAAGTGTTTTGGGAGTTATTTTTTTTTTACACAACAGCTTTGCCATTATTTGTTTGATAAAGTCATTGGCATGCTATAAAAATTTACATCCATGTTTGCTAACAACAAAAGGCAAATGTGCACCAACTGTTCATCCATTTAATCAGGACCGGTTAACCTTAACTTTATTTAGTCGGTATATTAGCTTATTAGCTATTTTTTATTTGTGTTACGGAAGAATACCAGAGCCAATGACCATAACATCAAAGTGTTTTCTTAATACTAATATTCTGATCTATAAATAATATAAAAATACACGTCATCACTGTTAGTGGAGTTAGCTAGTGAATAATTTTTAATGAAAAAAGTTTTCGCATAGTTAGCAAAGCATAGTAACAGAAGTTACACAGCGCTGAGAGCTGAATGCAAGCCGGCTGTGACGTCACCACCAGACCTTGTGAGGTGGAAATTTCATGCCTTCCCCTTTTTGGTTCAAACAAATTTAAGGGGAAATAGAGACCGGACAGTAAAATGGGCTTTTCTTTTAACGATTAACCAGTTCGCAAAAACAAAATGACTTGACAACAATTGATAATCGAGATAACCGACGTTAAGTGGCAAATTTGGCCCTCTTTTGTATTAGGGTTTGGCGACATAACTGATGAGAAAATGCTTATAGACAAAGAGAGAATTTGGCAGTTCCACTTCAGAAGTGTTGACATAATAGGGTTGGCGAGATAACCGAGGTAGAGATAAGTGGGTCCGACAGTACATTATTATAAAAATAATAGTAAATAGTACTAAACTACAGATAAATATAGAATTTAACTCAAAACAGCGTTTTGGATGCGTAAAATAACCATTCTTAGCCTAAAAAAATGAAGTCAGTATGACAATATCAATAATAATATTAATATAAATGGATTTTACGCAATTTTTAAAATTTCATAACCAGTTGATCGCAATACGGGAAATCCTTACGGGAATGAAGTTTAACAAAAACCTAATGGGGCGGGGCTTTAAACTTAAACGTTAATTGGTGGATTTTGGTAAATAAGTGAAGTAGTGGTAACACTAATATTTCTATCTTGTCAAATTCTTGTGTTACGACTAGTCTAGACAGCAAATGGTGAACTGGAATACTAATACCAATGACCAATGTCAATGTTAAGACTTGTCAACTAGTCGTAAACAAGTAATTGATATCCCAAAGCATAAAAATAAATTATCTATTTAATTTTTCCTATTTGATTATACAATTAGTACTATTACTATTTGACTATTTAAGTATTTGGCTTGGCATACAATTCATACATTAATTTAAATTTTAAATTAATGAACGATTAAAAATTAAAATAAAAATACGTCTGAGATAGGGCATCATAGGGCGTCTGGAATGGATTAGGGACGTATACCAAGAACCAACGTATCACTATACAACAAAGTAAAAAAGATAAAAATTAAGAATAAGACATGTTTAATATAATTCATGTTGTTTTGTCACTTACACATTTTAGTTACTGTTTCATTTACAGTTTATAGTCTGCAGTTTGAGTAGCGGAAGTAATTGGTATTTACTCCGGTAGTGAGTATCGCCTCGTCAAAACGACCCAATATGCGGCTGCATACGCGCTCGTCGACTTCTGGTTATTGCTATTCTTAGTAACATTGTTTATAAAATGATGTTTATAAAATTGAAGAGTTACAAGTATTCACTGCGCCTTTCATTGAACCTCCGATTCTATATGTGCATTCAAACAATCTCTAAAATCTATCACTAAACCTAACCCAAAACCCTAAAAACTATCACTAAACCTAACCCAACCCTAAATACTATCACTAAACCTAACCCAAAACCTAAAAGCTATCACTAAACCTAACCCAAACCCTAAAAACTATCACTAAACCTAACCCAAACCCTAATAACTATCACTTAACGTAACCCTAAAGTCTATCCCTAAGCCTAACATCAAAACAAACCATTTAAAATAAAAAAAAATCTTATTCATAATGAATTCATGTAGTATTGTTTGAAAAAAAAAAATTGGCATCAATATGAAATCGAACCTCGGACCTGAGATGTAGCGTACTATCGTACTATCAATATGACCACACAGCCACACATTCTCCGATGAAATTTTTAACCTTATAAAAAAAATATTACTAAGAATAGCAATAACCGGAAGTGAACGAGCGCGTATGCAGCCGCATATTGGGTCGTTTTGACGAGGCTATACTCACTACCATTTACTCCAAGGCACTACGGTGCTCTTAATAAATTTACACCATGAAAATTTCAATTTTTCCATTACATTTTCGAGTTAATTAGTGATTTTGCATATAATGAATAAGATTTAGTGCATAGTGTAAAACATATTTTAATAATATTAAATGAAAAAATTTCATGTCCCATCTAAGCCCTCTTTTTATTCAAAGTTAAATTTTATATTTACTCTTGCAGAAAGTTGTATTTGTTTTTGTTAACATTGCCACTGGATTACTACATGTATTTAGTATTACTAATCACTTTTTCCTAATAAACAAAAGAATGAAAATCTGAAAAATATCCTCAAATAAAAGAACGCTTCTACTACTAAACTTCCACTTCCATCTCCACATTTGACATTAGACATAGTCTCATAATTCTGAAACTATGAGAACGTGACACTTGATCTGATGGCAACTTAATTCAATCTTCAAATTTGACATTCGTTCCTGTTTTATAATAAAACATAACTGTACATGATCAATTTCAAATAGAGTATGAGCCCATGAAATTCCTATGGCGGCAGTTTGTTGAGGGCGCGCCAAATCCTGATTGTTATTACCTTTGTAAAATGAAAAATTTGATAATAGTACAATTAAAAAAAAAAAAAAAAAAAAAGATAGGTAAAATTTAATAAAAGAAGTGAAGGCACTATCTTAAAATATGTCAACGTTTCTTATGCCAAAACGTCAAAATCCATTATGAATCTTAATTTTTCTTACACTTATGCCATGCTACTGAACTGAAAAACAAAGGGGCTGAAGTATTATAGGAAATTTAAAATGATTTACTGGTACTAATGCATAGAATGAAAAACAAACAAACAAACAACATACAACATTACAATAAATAAATAAATAATATAATAAAATATGTTGTTAAAAAACGAAAGTGGCAAGAATTTCTTTTAAGAATGTTCAAAAGTATTAAATCCAAGCAAAATAGAATTTATTTGGCATTTCTTGGTCACAGAAAGGATGGACAACAAAAGTGCAAGTGTTGGCAATATCAACTAACACATCTCCTAGCAAATTACGATCGTGTGCTTCAAGAGCATCACGTGAAAAGTGGTTTTAAATAAAACAAACTTTTCACCTCGAATGAAAATGAAGTCATTACATTTTTATTAGATAAAGTTCACCAAAAAAAAAATCATCTTCCAGATACAAGAGACCAATAATCATTCAATTGTACTCGATAGCACTCCAGATATTTCACATGAGAATCAATCAAATTCAGTGATATTAATGAATGTATATATAGAAAATCAGAAAGTAGATGTTGTAGAATATTTCAAAGATTTCATTGAATCAGAAAATGAATCTGCTTAAAATTTATCTGAAATGATTATTAAAAGTCTAAGTCGATTATCTTAAAATAATGGATTGAAGAGACCCAACTTATCTTAATAAATCTTTATGGATAAAATAAAAAGAATACAGAAGTTCAAGAAAGATCCAAAGACATGCAGCTTAATATCAAAATAATACTTTGCCCAATCAGTCCATTAACCCTATTTTCGTTAAGGGATAATCCAACTGAAATTAAATCTCAGACAATTTTTGATGCACTAGAACATTGTTACATCCTTTTTCCTTGTCCACACAACATCTGCAAAAAAATCTAATTGCATAAACAGGCAAGCAGTGGCGTAGCTAGAGCTTTTGCCGCCCGGGGCGGTCTCCAAATTTTCCGCCCTTTTAGGGGACGTCCATAAATGACGTCACACATAGAGGGGATAGGTGTCACACATTTGAAGTCACATTTCTTAAAACGCGCAACTTTAAATAGAAATGTTCCACTTCAATATATGATTACCAACACTTTATTTAAATAATTTTTACATGACTTCACGGGTGTTACGGTACTAGAGTGCAGCCTTACACTAAAAATATTTAAATGACAAAAAATTGATTGTAAACCTGCCCATTTTCAAATAGAAAATACGGCTTTATGGCGGGGGGGGGGGGGGGGGCGACATTTGTGATGTCACATTGAAGAAGGGGTCTAAGTTTTTGTGACCACGTGTGACCAGGGTGCAGGTGATGAAAAATCAGCCAAAATTGCTTAAATTCATTTAAGGACGGCCACTTAAATCAATCGTATGATGGTTTTTACAAATAAACATTAATAAATAATTTTAATTTAAACAATTACATTGTAAAAGTAAAAAGTGGGGAACATGTTAACCCTTCCATGCCATATTTATGTAAGCATTAATAAAAGAGGCCACATACGATGATATACATATTTTTAGACATTAAATACAGAATTCTTTTTTTTAAAGGCCACAAAAAAGTATTTGAGTTTGCAGGTCCCCGACCCCACAAATGATACAAAACATAATCCAAATTTACAGCCAAAAAACATTACAAATTAATATGCGTTTATTTTTTTATTTATAAACTAGATTGTGCCAGGCGCCGTGGCGCCTGCGGCGCCCCCGTTTTTTGGGCGCCTACGGCGCCAACCTTTTTTTTAAAGACCAACTAACTTGTCCTTTTTTGATAAATACGAATTATTAAACTTTATGAAATGTACGCAAAGTATTTATTTAATAATAATAATAGGGGTTGTATTTTGCGAACCGATGCACACCAAACAATGACGTCATCCTATTAAATATTTTTACAGCGCTCATCAAAACACGATTTTTCAACTAAACTAACTGCTGTAGACTGTCGTACATCTCTTGCGTTATGCGTTACGTTACAAACCCACACCACTGGGCTATTATATATATTTATATATGATTTTTTTTATAAACAAAGAAATTGTAAACATACATATAAATTTACTTACCAAACTTTCATAATAGAGAGATCGTGTATTATGTTATCAAAATTTAAATTATTTGTAATATCTTGTTCTGTGGACAATTTGCAAGATTTTGTAGTGATGTAGTGTTAAGTCTTGTAGTACGAATATAATTTGTTTTATTATCTTCAGTTTGGAGAAACTCTTTTCACATCTAGATCTAGGGGGCATTCCCACCTGTTTTTTAACATAATGCCTCTTCTTTTAGTGTAGGTAAAGCCAGGGCTGGTCTTAAGCCACTGCCACCTATTCGGCCGCAGTGGGTTCGCGCTTTCATATGCCCCACCTATCTTAATTTTCACTTATAATCCTTATTAATAGCTTATCCTTACCCAAATTGGGCCAAGCGCATTCCTTTTCGCATACTAAACTGCAGAAGGCACCGCAAATGCTAAGCCAGGCCCTGTGTACAGCCATAAAAACCTGGAACATTTTCGTTCAATATTTAAATGTTCCTTAACAATGATAACAAGGAAATTAATTTGAAAACATTTTTCAATCAGTAGGTTACTTGGCATTATACACGAATATTTTCTTGCAATGACATGCAACTCATCAGTGGGTTCTATTAATTTCTTTTATTATTATATCTATGGATAAAAACATTTCTCGTTGTACGACTTGCTCTAAATATAGAACCCCGTCTCCTGAATTTTCTCCTTCTAACTCGGCGTCAGTTGATATTGCCAACTCTCTAGAATCTATAACAGCGTTCTGTATTAGCGCATAAGGGGTCGTCCATTAAGTACATCACGCTCCAGAGAGGGGGGTGTACGAAAGTGTGACGCTTTGTGACAGAAGGGAGGGGGTTCCGGCCATGTGTGACGTCACGGTGTTTTATGTTAAATTTTAATTATTTTGTTAAGAAAAAATATATTTTTGTACGAAAGTGTGACGTACTTTAGGAGGAGGGGGGCCGAGATTTGTGACAGTTTTTGACATGGGGAGGGGGGAGTTAAAAAGGTCTAAAATAGCGTGACACACTTTATGGATCTTATCTTATCTTATATGTTACAGACGCTCCTTCTGTACAGAAGATTATTGCGTCCTATGTATTTCTATGGTTTGTGTTTAGTCCTGTATTCTTACTAGAGTTTTAAAAGATGATAAAGTGGTGGCTTTCCTGGTTTCTTCAGGCAACCCATTCCACGCCCGAATACCGGACGGAAAGAAAGAAAACTTGTATGTGTTTGTTCTTGCATATGGAATAAGAAAGTTGTTTTTATCTTTATGTCTATTTGAGGGTTGTATTAGGTTATCTTTGTGTTGTATTTCTAAATTAGAATTAATTGCCTTATGTATAATTACTAATTTACTCTTGGTTCTTCTATACTCTAGTGTTTCAAGGTTTAATGATTTAACTAATGGTGTTACTCTTGTCAGTTTTGAATATTCTCCAGTAATGAATCTGGCAGCTCTTTTTTGGATTTGTTCTAACTTATCAATATTTTTGGATGGTCCCTAACTTTGAATGAAATGGGTTTGAATTATTTAAAAAAAACAACTTTTTTTCCCATAAATTGAGATTCTAAAGAAAAGCAAAATATTGCATTGATATGAGTAAAGTTCCAGCAATTGATCTCGTTTTACTAGTTACTTCTTCTGAAGTCTATTTTTTCCAAGATGCTTGAAATTTTTAAGTATGTCTTTTTCGAAATTATTTATGTGTGGTGGACTCGTTGTCTAGGGAGAATTTAGGTCCGCCCTTTACCGCAGATATCAAAATCACAGTACCCTACAGAGTGTTGCCTAAGAAATCATCACAAGACTTGAATTCAATGAGTTTATTTGTATCAATAAATATGTCCATGGCAGTTAGCAATAGCTATATAAAAAGATCCACACTATTCGTCTCACCAGTGGCGTAGCTAGGGTCATGTGCGCCCGGGGGCAAGACACAAATTCTGCGCCCCTTGACGGACCGAAAATTTCTGGGGGCTCAATGAGCCCCCAAGAAAAATTTGATATTTTACGGTTTATATTGTTCATTTTTTTAAGCAAATGATATTTTAATGAAATACAATACAGACTAATAATTCTCTATACGATTTTAAACAATTTATTTGAAAAAAAAAATACTCTACTAATTATACATGACTCGAATAGACATAATCTAAAATAAATTGATCTTCCTTGATTTGAATGTCGTCAATCTCGCTGTTAAAATTGATATTCTCAAGTGTTCTCTTTCGATGCTAAGGAGTGCAAGATCATCCAGACGATCTTGATCCATTGAAGCACGTAATTAAGATAAAATAAGGTTTACTTTGCTGAAGGACCGCTCACAGCTTTTAGTTGAAACAGCAATTTTTAGAAGTATTTGAAGTGAAATGCGCATATTCGGAAATACGTCATCTCCATATGAAACAATAAAATCGAGAAGATCCAAAGTAGTTTCCGGTAGAACTTCAGTCCGGGTACTGAGCATCATTTTTTAGTCTTTGATTTCTGTACACAATTCGTAGAAATTAGCAAAATCTAAGCAATTATAATGAAGCGTATCGACTTTTGTTTCAGCAAGAAGAGATTTGACGTCTAGTAACTAGTAAAAATCCAAATTTGTTGTTTAGGTTGTTTAAGACGTAAAATCCGTATTGATATCTCCTGTTGGAGTTTATCAATTTCGCTGTTCATAGCAGGTGCAATTTCGTCTTATGGAGAAAGTTCTGCGTCTATTTTTAATTCTCGAAGGCATCCTCCGATCTCGTCTAATCTTCTGTCAAACTCGATTCTCCAAGTTGTGCATCTTCTTTCCCATTGTCTACCGCAACATGGCTCAAACTAACATGAATGTTGACAATTTCTTGCTCAAGCGATTCAAGATCAGATTAAGCTTCCTTGAAACTCACAGTAGGATTCTGGAACCGTTTCTGGACACTATCAATTTTATCAAGTATGATGTTCCAGAAATGTTTAAAATCTAGGAAGTTAAAGTTTTATATACCTACCAGCAAAGCTTCTGCATCACTTCTGGTGTCAGGCGTCATATTTGTATGATCTGATAATTTTTCCAACAGCCCTGCCATGTCATCTAGTCCTTCATAAATTGCTATAACAGCTTCTGATCGTGCAATCCAACGTGTTTCAGACTCCCTCTTCATTGTGATTGGCACAACTCTTTTTTAATTTTTTCCCAACGAGTTGTTGAAAGGGAGAAAACATAAATGTATACTTTTAACTGTTCCAAAAACGTGATAACAACTGGATCATGTTTAGTTAAGTGTACTCTTGCTAAATTTTAAGCTGTGGTTGCCACAGTTGATGAACAATG
>MUZC01004493.1:175519-189440 GCA_002072015.1 Radix auricularia | reverse complement strand
ACTCTATAAGACTGTCAAAGGTACTCTATAAGACTGTCAAAGGTACTCTATAAGACTGACAAAGATACTCTATAAGACTGTCAAAGGTACTCTATAAGACTGTCAAAGGTACTCTATAAGACTGTCAAAGGTACTCTATAAGACCGTCAAAGGCACTCTATAAGACTGTCAAAGGTACTCTATAAGACTGTCAAAGGTATTCTGTCAAAGACGTTCTATCAAAGAATCAAAGATTCACTGTCAAAGGCGCTATTTCAAAGACACTATATACAAGACAGTCTGTCAAAGGTGCTCTGTCAAAGACGTTCTATCAAAGGTTCTCGATCAAAGGCGTTCTATCTAAGGTACTCCGTCAAAGCCGTTTTATCAAAGGTTCTATGAGAAAGAAG
This sequence comes from Radix auricularia, assembly GCA_002072015.1. Lineage (NCBI taxonomy): Eukaryota > Metazoa > Mollusca > Gastropoda > Lymnaeidae > Radix > Radix auricularia. Next base: position 189,051 of record MUZC01004493.1, on the reverse strand, counting down.
TTCTATCTAAGGTAATCTGTTAAAGACGTTCTATCAAAAATACTCTGTCAAAGAAGTTTTATCAAAGGTACTCTATAAGACTGTCAAAGGCACTCTATAATACCGTCAAAGGCACTCTATAAGACTGTCAAAGGCACTCTATAAGACTGTCAAAGGTACTCTATAAGACTGTCAAAGGCACTCTATCAGACTGTCAAAGGCACTCTATAAGACCGTCAAAGATACTCTATAAGACTGTCAAAGGTACTCTATAAGACTGTCAAAGGCACTCTATAAGACTGTCAAAGGCACTCTATAAGACTGTAAAAGGCACTCTATAAGACTGTCAAAGGTACTCTATAAGACTGTCAAAGGTACTCTATAAGACTGTCAAAAGTACTCTATAAGACTGTCAAAGGCACTCTATAAGACTGTCAAAGGCACTCTAGAAGACCGTCAAAGATACTCTATAAGACTGTCAAAGGTACTCTATAAGACCGTCAAAGGCACTCTATAAGACTGTCAAAGGCACTCTATAAGACTGTCAAAGGTACTCTATAAGACTGTCAAAGGTACTCTATAAGACTGTCAAAGGCACTCTATAAGACTGTCAAAGGCACTTTATAAGACTGTCAAAGGCACTCTATAGGACTGTCAAAGGTACTCTATAAGACTGTCAAAGGCACTCTATAAGACTGTCAAAGGTACTCTATAAGACTGTCAAATGTACTCTATAAGACTGTCAAAGGTACTCTATAACTGTCAAAGGTACTCTATAAGACTGTAAAAGGTACTCTATAAGACTGACAAAGGTACTCTATAAGACTGTCAAAGATACTCTATAATACTGTCAAAGGTACTCTATAAGACTGTCAAAGGCACTCTATAAGACTGTCAAAGGTACTCTATAAGACTGTCAAAAGTACTCTATAAGACTGTCAAAGGCACTCTATAAGACTGTCAAAGGTACTCTAAAAGATCGTCAAAGGTACTCTATAAGACTGTCAAAGGTACTCTATAAGACTGTAAAAGGTACTCTATATGACTGACAAAGGTACTCTATAAGACTGTCAAAGGTACTCTATAAGACTGTCAAAGGTACTCTATAAGACTGTCAAAGGTACTCTATAAGACTGTCAAAAGTACTCTATAAGACTGTCAAAGGCACTCTATAAGACTGTCAAAGGTACTCTATAAGATCGTCAAAGGCACTCTATAAGACTGTCAAAGGTACTCTATATGACTGTCAAAGGCACTCTATAAGACTGTCAAAGGCACTCTATAAGACCGTCAAAGGCACTCTATAAGACTGTCAAAGGCACTCTATAAGACTGTCAAAGGCACTCTATAAGACCGTCAAAGGTACTCTATAAGACTGTCAAAGGCACTCTATAAGACTGTCAAAAGTACTCTATAAGACTGTCAAAGGCACTCTATAAGACTGTCAAAGGCACTCTATAAGACTGTCAAAGGTACTCTATAAGACTGTCAAAGGCACTCTATAAGACTGTCAAAGGCACTCTGATTTCGACACTCTGTCTAAGGGTCCGCCCGTTTATTGGGAAGTAGACAATAATGTAATGTATGGCGTAAAGAAATATTAAACATAAGTGTAGTTTGAATAATTGTTCTACTTTAAGAGTGCGTTGGTTTCTACTGCATGATCAAAGATTTTTGCTACTTAAGTGAGACCATCATATAGATCTAGAGGTCTTTAACAAAATATATTTCATATTCATTGTTTCGTTTCATATTTATTTATTACATGTGTTTTGAAATTTGCTTCTTTAAAATAAAAAAATATAAAAAAAAAAAAAAAAACACACTACCACCACCACCACCACCACCTTCACAACCTCCACCTACAACAACAACAACGATAATGTTTGTAACCAACGAGGGCTTATAATAAAAGACGCAAACAATTTCACCAAAAACAGATCAGCTGAGATATAATCAGTCTTGTGACATATAGTGAGTCTTGTGAAATATAGTGAGTCCTGTCAGATATAGTGAGTCCTGTCAGATAAAGTGAGTCCTGTGAGATATAGTGAGTCCTGTCAGATATAGTGAGTCCTATTAGATATAGGGAGTCCTGTCAGATATAGTGAGGCCTGTTAGATATAGTGAGTCTGTGAGATATAGTGAGTCCTGTCAGATATAGTGAGTCCTGTCAGATATAGTGAGTCCTATTAGATATAGGGAGTCCTGTCAGATATAGTGAGTCCTGTTAGATATAGTTAGTCCTGTTAGATATAGTGAGTCCTGTTAGATATAGTGAGTTCTGTCAGATATAGTGAGTCTTGTGAGATATAGTGAGTCGTGTGAGATATATTTGAGTCCTGTGAGGTATAGTTAGGCTTGTGAGATATAGTGAGTCTTGTAAGATATATATGAGTCCTGTGAGATATAGTGATTTCTGTGAGATATAGTGAGTCTTGTTAGATATAGTCAGTCTTGTGAGATATAGTGAGTCTTGTGAGATATAGTGAGTCCTGTCAGATATAGTGAGTCCTGTCAGATATAGTGAGTCCTGTGAGATATAGTAAGTCTTCTCAGATATAGTGATTCCTGTGAGATTTAGTGAGTCCTGTGACATATAGTGAGTCTTGTGAGATATAGAGAGTCCTGTGAGATATAGTGAGTCCTGTGAGATATAGTGAGTCCCGTGAGATATAGTGAGTCCTGTCAGATATAGTGAGTCCTGTGAGATATAGTGAGTTCTGTGAGATATAGTGAGTCCTGTGAGATATAGTGAGTCTTGTCAGATATAGCGATTCCTGTGATTCCTGTGAGATATAGTGAGTCCTGTGAGATATAGTGTGTCCTGTGAGATATAGTGAGTCCTGTGAGATATAGTGAGTCCTGTGAGATATAGTTATTCTTGTGATATATAGTGAGATATATATGAGTCCTGTGAGATATAGTGAGTCTTGTGAGATAAAGTGAGTCTTGTGAGATATATATGAGTCATGTCAGATATAGTGAGTCTTGTGAGATATAGTGAGTCCTGTGAGATATAGTGAGTCTTGTGAGATAAAGTGAGTCTTGTGAGATATAGTGAGTCCTGTGAGATAAAGTGAGTCTTGTGAGATATAGTGAGTCTTGTGAGATATAGTGATTCCTGTGAGATATAGTGAGTCATGTCAGATATAGTGAGTCTTGTGAGATATAGTGAGTCTTGTGAGATAAAGTGAGTCTTGTGAGATATATATGAGTCTTGTGAGATATATATGAGTCTTGTGAGATATAGTGAGTCTTGTGAGATATAGTGAGTCTTGTGAGATATAGTGAGTCTTGTGAGATATATATGAGTCTTGTGAGATATAGTGAGTCTTGTGAGATATAGTGAGTCCTGGGAGATATAGTGAGTCTTTTGAGATATAGTGAGTCTTGTGAGATATAGTGAGTCTTGTGAGATAAAGTGAGTCTTGTGAGAAATAGTGAGTCCTGGGAGATATAGTGAGTCTTGTGAGATATAGTGAGTCTTGTGAGATAAAGTGAGTCTTGTGAGATAAAGTGAGTCTTGTGAGATATAGTGAGTCTTGTGAGATATATATGAGTCCTGTCAGATATAGTGAGTCTTGTGAGATAAAGTGAGTCTTGTGAGATAAAGTGAGTCTGTTGAGATAAAGTGAGTCTTGTGAGATATAGTGAGTCTTGTGAGATATATATGAGTCCTGTCAGATATAGTGAGTCTTGTGAGATAAAGTGAGTCTTGTGAGATATATATGAGTCCTGTCAGATATAGTGAGTCTTGTGAGATAAAGTGAGTCTTGTGGGATATAGTGAGTCCTGGGAGATATAGTGAGACCTGTGAGATATAGTGAGTGCTGTGAGATATAGTGAGTGCTGTGAGATATAGTGAGTGCTGTGAGATATAGTGAGTCCTGTGAGATAAATCGAGTCCTTTGAGATATAGTGAGTCCTGTCAGATATAGTGAGTCTTGTGAGATAAAGTGAGTATTGTGACATATAGTGAGTCCTGTGAGATTTAGTGAGTCTTGACAGATATAGTGATTCCTGTGAGATATAGTGTGTCCTATGAGATATATTGAGTCCTGTCAGATATAGTGAGTCATGTGAGATATAGTGAGTCCTGTCAGATATAGTGAGTCCTGTCAGATATAGTGAGTCCTGTCAGATATAGTGAGTCCTGTCAGATATAGTGAGTCATGTGAGATATATTGAGTCCTGTGAGATATAGTGAGTCCTGTGAGATATAGTGAGTCCTGTCAGATATAGTGAGCCCTGTGAGATATAGTGAGTCCTGTCAGATATAGTGAGTCCTGTCAGATATAGTGAGTCCTGTCAGATATAGTGAGTCATGTGAGATATATTGAGTCCTGTGAGATATAGTGAGTCCTGTGAGATATAGTGAGTCCTGTCAGATATAGTGAGTCTTGTGAGATATAGTGAGTCCTGTGAGATATAGTGAGTCCTGTCAGATATAGTGAGTCCTGTCATATATAGTGAGTCCTGTCAGATATAGTGAGTCCTGTCAGATATAGTGAGTCATGTGAGATATAGTGAGTCCTGTGAGATATAGTGAGTCCTGTCAGATATAGTGAGTCATGTGAGATATAGTGAGTCCTGTGAGATATAGTGAGTCCTGTGAGATATAGTGAGTCCTGTCAGATATAATGAGTCTTGTGAGATAAAGTGAGTCTTGTGATATATAGTGAGTCCTGTGAGATATAGTGAGTCCTGTGAGATATAGTGAGTCCTGTGAGATATAGTGAGTCCTGTGAGATATAGTGAGTCCTGTCAGATATAGTGAGTCATGCGAGATATAGTGAGTCTTGTCAGATATAGTGAGTCTTGTCAGATAGAGTGAGTCCTGTCAGATATAGTTAGTCTTGTCAGATATAGTGAGTCCTGTCAGATATAGTGGGTCTTGTCAGATATAGTGAATCCTGTGAGATATAGTGAGTCTTGTCAGATATAGTGAGCCCTGTGAATGGAGATCGTGGACAACTCTACGGACATGGCCAAATGTAATTAAAAAGATAAAATGTGCAGTATAAACAAACCAAGAAGACGGAAAACCCAGTAGAAAGAAATCCTTTAAAAATTAAGATTTGCAATTACGTGGAATGTTTTAAGGAGCCATTAAGTCTCTGTCCGCGAGGAAAAAAAATACAAACGGACGTTATTTGTTGTGTGTGATTGAAAAAAAAAAACACTATTTAATTAAGGCTTCAGATTCCTGTTGATGTCACCATTTAACCACCCGTTTAAGATTCTTGCCCCCCTCCCCTCCCCCGACCACAAGATAACTCTAAACATTTGAAAATTTCGCCGTGCTTTTGTTGTTCGGATGACCTCCCATTATTCTCTTGTTGCTAACTTACATCTGTGTGTGCTTAGAAACAAGCAATGACTATCTTATGCCAAGCGGACCTCGCCAGGGGGCTCGTTCAGTTGAAGTAGTCGCGACACCAAAGTTCCAATCCATCTCGTGGGGCCACTTTGTCGTCAATTTGGAAGTAAAATAAGCGGGTAAATTCTTCGTTTGCATTCATTACCAGGGCGCTTTCTGTTTTCAATGCTGCGTCTGTCATTGCAGGACACAAATGGTTTAAGATCTGCCGTCTGCCTGAAAACGTGTCTCGTTTGGTGGCATGTAAGTGCATCAATGTCTTTCTCAGAGGTGACAGAGGAAGTGTTGCTTTTAGAGTACATCTACGTAATTTCTTAGTTTCAAACTTTTAAAATGGTGTACGTGGAATTAGGAAATAAGTGTTTTCCGACACTATATTATAATTTTAAACATGTATTCACACACGAAATGAAAACAATTATTGAAAAGTCTTCTCGGAATGATTTTGTGGAAGCAGTAATAAAAAAAAAAAACGTAAAAAAGCGAGTTTTTCACTATAAATCCTTTAGAATACGAGACATAACTATAAGGATGTTCATTATAGGTTACTTCATTTCTAAAACCGGAAAACGTCTTTTTTTAGATTACATTTTAGTGGAACAAAGTTTTGAGCCATAAATACAGTCAAATCACGATGTTCTCAAAATTGTTAGCTGAGTAAAATTCGAAATTGTTTTTTGTTTTGCAAGTCCAATAAGCTGTCTTAAATTAACGAAGAATTAAAAATTAGCTGACAAGATCAATCATTCTCAATATACCTACATTCACGTATTGACTCGTATCTTTTATTAATTTTTTAATGAATTTGTCCTTACAAAAGATAAATTTAGATATAATATTTCTATTAATAGATTTCCGCCATATTATGAACATCCCTATAATACGCAGGGCAAAACAATGCGAAAATACAAAATTCTAGTTATGTCTCGTCAAACGTGTTTGATATAGAATCTAATGCGCACCGATCGTAAATATATTTTTAAAAAGTACCGTCAATGTAATGCGAACCTTATTGCGCGACATGAAAGGTTGTTGAACATATTACGCACCACAACACTCTATCTTAAAAAAATAACATGATAGAAAGAGAGAAATAAAATAATTTAAAAATTCAATAATTCAATAGATCTAACTGTCCATTCGATCGATTTGAAATTTTGATACATCATTTTTATCATTGGCATGAGTCTGTCTGCAAAAGTTCAGCTCGCTAGCTGACGAAAAGTGGGTTAAAAATCGATCCAAAGTTTTTTCGGCAAGGTTGCAAGGTTGGTCGGTCGGTCGGTCAGTCGCACGGCTCAGACACCACCAGTTAATATAAAGGATTTAAAAAGAAGTAAAATGGTGTGATTGAAAGCCCTAGTAGTGGATTTATGTCAGTCAACACTGTGATTAAAATTAATTCATTTTGACAATATAGATGAGCTAGAGTTTCAATTATACAGGGAAATGTCATTGTTACAGGCGTGTTGCCTTTGACAGGACCAATCGCTTACAATAAAAATAACTTTGTTACAGGCGTGTTGCCTTTGACAGGACCAATCGCTTACAATAAAAATAACTTTGTGACAAACGTGTTGCCTTTGACTGGACCATTCGCTTACAATAAAAATGTCTTGGTTACAAGCGTGTTGCCTTTGACTGGACCATTCGCTTACAATAAAAATGTCTTGGTTACAAGCGTGTTGCCTTTGACTGGGCCAATCGCTTACAATAAAAGTATCTTGGTTACAAGCGTGTTGCCTTTGACTGGGCCAATCGCTTACAATAAAATGTCTTTGTTACAAGCGTGTTGCCTTTGACAGGACCAATCGCTTACAATAAAAATAACTTTGTTACAAACGTGTTGCCTTTGACTGGACCATTCGCTTACAATAAAAATAACTTTGTTACAAACGTGTTGCCTTTGACTGGGCCAATCGCTTACAATAAAAATAACTTTGTAACAAACGTGTTTCCTTTGACTGGACCATTCGCTTACAATAAAAATGTCTTTGTTACAAGCGTGTTGCCTTTGACTGGGCCAATCGCTTACAATAAAAATAACTTTGTAACAAACGTGTTGCCTTTGACTGGACCATTCGCATACAATAAAAATGTCTTTGTTACAAGCGTGTTGCCTTTGACTGGGCCAATCGCTTACAATAAAAATAACTTTGTTACAAACGTGTTGCCTTTGACTGGGCCAATCGCTTACAATAAAAATGTCTTTGTTACAAGCGTGTTGTCTTTGACTGGGCCAATCGCTTACAATAAAAATAACTTTGTTACAAACGTGTTGCCTTTGACTGGGCCAATCGCTTACAATAAAAATGTCGTTGTTAAAGACATGAGCAGAGAAGAGAACAGAGTCATCACTCTTCATCGTTGTGTTTCTGCCAAGAGAACGACTCTAATCAGCGCTTCTACCAAAGAGCACGATCTTCTGCCATTCTTTTCCCAACCCATGACTCTTGTCTGGGATATCTCTACCCACACGCGCCCCCCACCACTACAGCACCCCCCCACCCTAGCACACTGTCCACCCGGCCTCCGACAAACAATCCAGTAAGCAGCCTCAAGGCTAATTCCAACAAGGGCTCGGGCGATTCGATCTCAAACGGCCATCACTCGGCATTAGGATGCAAACTTGAATCTTCCAGGGATCCATTATTCCACAGATCAATGTCTATAAAACCATTAGCCCGGACCCTAGAAACAGATCATCAGACATCCACGGCCGCCACTGGCAAGGGTAATATTGGCCCCCAGTGACTCCTTGCAAATCAGGGGGAGAGGCGGGGGGAGAGTAGGCGCGCCGTCTTTTCTGGGCCGAGCTCTTTAGCTTTAAACGTTGAAGGAAGAAAAGTGGTTGGACGGGTTGATTGCTCAGAGCATTAATCATTGGGGGGGGGGGGGGGGGGGGGGGGGGGTGGNGGGAGGGGCGGGAGTTGAGAGAGCACCTGACAATCACGCACAGATAGCTGGCGAGTACATTGATAGATTTAATATAAGGGGAGGTGATAGCCGTAGGTCTTCTTTGACCGGATTTCATTTTGGTGACAGTCCTTGAAAACACCAGGCGTCGTTTATTATGTTTGAAAGATATGGATAGTTTCCTTTCTTTCTCTCGGTATCTGAGTTATTTAATAAAAACAACAAGAGAAAAAGAAAAACCTCGTGATTAGAAGAAAGTGCCGCATAAATGTACACTTTTTTGATTGCAAACACATTTTTCATTTATCTGGTACAAATGATTTTAAAGAAGAGAATTCCTCAGAAAATTATTAAAATCAGATTTCTTAGGTCACGCCCCTGGAGGGTGGCTACTCATTTGATGGAGAGGGCATTGTGTGACGGGGAGGAGGGGGTAAGGACGATGTTTGACGGGGAGGAGGGGGTAAGGACGATGTTTGACGGGGAGGAGGGGGTAAGGACGATGTATGACTGGGAGGAGGGGAGAAGGACGATGTATGACGGGGAGGAGGGGGTAAGGACGATGTTTGACGGGGAGGAGGGGGTAAGGACGATGTTTGACGGGGAGGATGGGGAAGGACGATGTATGACGGGGAGGATGGGGAAAGACGATGTTTGATAGCTTACAATTTATTTAATGACGTTTTAAATGGCGTCACCCGTGTTACGACATTAGAGCGCAGCCTTACACTAATACATACTTAAATCACAAAAAAAGTAATTAGAAGCATCCTGGGTTTGAAATAGGAAAATACCGATTTTATTTGTGTCGTCAAATTAAAGAGGGGTTCAGACTTTATATGACGACGCGTGGCGAGAGGTGAGGGGGAGGGGTAGAAAAATGGGACACAATCGCGTGACATCATTTATGGACGGCCCCTTCTGTGAATGACAATGAAAAAATATAGGTGAGTAACCCTTAAACCCAGGGTTACCATAAATAAGACCTTAAGAATGTCACGTGTGTGTGTGTGTGTGGGAGGGGGAGGGTGTTGTTGGTTAGTGTAAGGGCGCAAAGAAGTTAGGCATTACTTTACAATAGAACAAGTGGCCTCAAAGAAGAGGGGGATAATAAGTATTGCCTCACTCTGATGCCCAAGTCTTGGGTGTTTCAGAAGCCCATGTGTGATGGATTCAGTTTGGGTTATACGACCGCCGCACCCCAACTTCCCAAGTACACAACTCTCCACTACCACAACGAGGACCGCCACCAGCACCACCACCATCATTCTATCACGTAGATTGCATGCATCTTATGGCAAACTTTAAAAAAAAAAAAAAAAACCAACAACGAAAAAACAAAAACCCCCACAAAAACACAACTATTTTTGTATTAAATATTACAGCAACAGGTTCTATGTAGTATCTCTTGAAATTATGAACTCCCTCACTTGTTAACGGCCCTTTTATTTGACTGTGGGAACCCCTTGGTGTTACCTACCACTTTCGGCACCCCTGGGATTTTACCAACAACTTTGAGAACCACTGGGGTGTTAACTACCACTTTGAGAACCACTGGGGTGTTAACTACCACTTTGAGAACCACTGGGGTGTTAACTACCACTTTGAGACCACTGGGGTGTTAAGTACCACTTTGAGACCACTGGGGTGTTAACTACCACTTTGAGACCACTGGGGTGTTACCGAAAACTTTTAGAACCACTGGGGTGTTAACTACCACTTTGAGATCACTGGGGTGTTACCGAAAACTTTTAGAACCACTGGGGTGTTAACTACCACTTTGAGACCACTGGGGTGTTAACTACAACTTTGAGAAGCACTTGGATGTTAACTACCACTTTGAGACCACTAGGGTGTTAACTATCAATTTGAGAACCACTGGGGTGTTATCTACCACTTTGAGAACCACTGGGGTGTTACCTACCACTTTGAGAACCCCTGCGGTGTTATCTTCAACTTTGAGAACCACTGCGGTTTTATCTAGCACTTTGAGAACTACTGGGGTTTTATCTACCACTTTGAGACCACTGGGGTGTTACCTACCATTTTGAGAAAAACGGGGGTGTTACCTACCCCTTTTAACACCACTGGGCTATTTCCTACCACTTTGAGAACCACTGGGGTTTTACCGACAGCACTGAGCACCACTGCGGTGTTAACTACCACTTTGAGAAGCACTTTGGGTGTTACCTTCCACTTTGAAAACCACAAGGGTTGTTGCCTACCCCTTTGAGAACCAGGCTTCTACTAAATCTGTGCAGGAAAGTATGAAATTTCTGTGAACAATTTTCTCTGCTAGGTTTAAAAAGAAAATATTCTTGGTCCAATCAAAATCTGACTAGATATAAAGAAAAATAAATCGACCTTAATTTCTTGTATAATTCAGTGGCTTCAAGAAAGATCATCTTTCTGATCACTACCGAACGGTCACACCAATTCCATAGACTTGAACAAGTGGCAACTAGAGTTAATCTCTCTTTTTTGTTAAGAAGGGGAGCTAATACCCTTGTTCTCACAAAACAACCCATTTGTCCCCGTCAAATTCAGAAATCACCAAGAAATAAAACTACGAAATGGAGTTTTTTTTTTAAACCGGCCTGGGGGCTAGCAACACAAACATCTTTCAACGTGTTTTCATTCGTTTCTTATTGTTGTCATTTTCGTTGTTCNCTATGAAAACGAAATAAAGAATCCAGCCAAAAGCTGATGACAGACAAATTACAAGATGCGTCAAACGTGAACCATTATTCCCGAGTTTTGATGTTACAAAGGCTGAGAATCAATCAGTGCAGGAACGAATTGGAATCACCCATCTTGGCATCCGCGTGTGTGTGTGTGTGGGGGGGGGGGAAGGGGTGGGATGGGTCTGGACTGCCATCAAGACTTCCTGGGCGATACTGGACCCAGCTTGACTCATTGGTGGAGTCGGAGACGTGTTGAAGTCATGCATGACTTAAGTCGATGACTGAGGGACTATTTTCTTACATTGAAAACAATTCCCCTATTCTTAAAACCTCTTTTTTTTTCAGCTCTTCATTTCATGCCAATATTTTTTAAACGGTTTTTAAGGTTTCATATATATTTTTGTTGGGAAAAATTAATGTCAGAAGCCATTGTTTTGACCTAAGCCCGACTTTAAACTGTGTGTCGAGACAAAATCAATTTTTACGTACGAGGGGCGCTGTCAAACATTCATACCTTGTAAGTACTCCTGAAACAAAAGAGTTGAGTCTGTCAATGTGAAGTGCCTAATAGTTGGGTCTGTCAATGTGGAGTGCCTAACAGGTGGGTCTGTCAATGTGGAGTGCCTAACAGTTGGGTCTGTCAATGTGGAGTGCCTAACAGTTGGGTCTGTCAATGTGGAGTGCCTAACATTTGGGTCTGTCAATGTGGAGTGCCTAACAGTTGGGTCTGTCAATGTGGAGTGCCTAACAGGTGGGTCTGTCAATGTGGAGTGCCTAACAGTTGGGTCTGTCAATGTGGCGTGCCTAATAGTTGGGTCTGTCAATGTGGAGTGCCTAACAGTTGGGTCTGTCAATGTGGAGCACCTAACAGTTGGGTCTGTCAATGTGGAGTACCTAACAGTTGGGTCTGTCAATGTGGAGTACCTAACAGTTGGGTCTGTCAATGGGGATTGCTTAAAAAATGTCGACTATTATTCCTAAATCTCTACTTAGACCCCCCCAACCTGTTTTCAATTAAACAAAATCAGTTAAATTGGTACTTTTGAAGAGTTATTGAATATTTCTTTATTTGAAGAGCAGTTGTTGTCAGTTATACCCAGTTGTACCCAGTTATACCCAGTTATACACACTTGTACCCAGTTATACCCAGTTGTACCCAGTTATACCCAGTTGTACCTAGTTATACCCAGTTGTACCCATTAATACCCAGTTGTACCCAGTTATACCCAGTTGTACCCAGTTATACCCAGCACTGATGAGAGCTGTAGAGCTAAGATGCAAGCTGCTAAATGTACGAATACCGTTTTAGAAATATAGGTTCAAGGTCATAATGTTTACCTCTCATAAAACACTTTAAAGATTCTGGAATTGTTAAAAGTTGGTTAAAGCAGGTTAGACTTAATTCAAAACATCAAAACCATACATTTTTTAGAGGGTAAATATCTATGACATATTATTACAGAAGCAAAATTGATAACAAAGACAAAATTGAAGAAGTAATTAGGGACATTGTTATCATGACGTCATATGTCTGAAGCAGGCTTGCATGTGCCAGTGAAAGAAGGATCAAATTTACGACTCCAGATTCCACAAATACTCCCACATACACCAACATACTCCCACATACATCACTACACACTAACATACACTAACATACGCCCACATACACTAATATACTCCTATATACACCAACATACTCCTACGTACACTAACATACTCCCAAATACACCAGCATACTCCTACATACATTAACATACTCCCACATACGCTAACATACTCCCGCATACACCAACATACGCCCACATACACCAACATACTCCCGCATACACCAACATACTCCCACTTCCATCCCCACACACCAACATACTCCTACATACACCAACAGACCCAACTAAAATCATATTCCCCCAGCCGTCTTATGAACATGACACCTTCATCTCTTATATGCCCCCCCCCCCAATGATAAAACAACACCAAACACCAAACACGGAAGTGTTTGTTGTATCTACTAGTAAGGGAGGCCACGCAAGCCATGTTTCTATTTGTCTATTTTACTGTCAGACCGAAGCTTCCAACGAGGATCGTTAGCCCACGGAGACAAGATCGAAGCCACGCGTAATCGAACCAGCCCGGGCCGAGCGCAGGGCACCCGGCTCATCTTTATTAAACGCCTCAAGCCGGCAGCTCTAGCGATAGATTGCTTTGATCGGTCTCTAATAGCTAAATTTTCCGGGCTAATTTCCATTGCTGTGCGGCCGCGCCATGCCGGGGCGGCAAGAAAGCTTTCGGCGACAGGATGGCCTTTCTTCGGAATTTAATCGGTCCCAGGCGGGAGGCTTTTCAATTTGTTTTTTTCTTTTCCGTTCTCCTTTTTCGGTAGGGGAGGGAGACGGAAAGGGTTTGGGGTAGGGTTGCTTTTTGTTTGAGCTTTTGGGTCATAGGGGTGTGGTTAGTGATAGTTGTGGATGGGTGATGGGTCAGGGTGGGGGAGAAGGGGCAATATCGGGCGCGCTATGACTGGAAGCGCAAGTTTAATTATTATCTTGCTAGCAATAGATTGGGGGGGGGGG
>MUZC01004493.1:117482-139097 GCA_002072015.1 Radix auricularia | reverse complement strand
GTGGGGTGGGGTGGGGTGAGAGAGAGAGAGAGAGAGAGAGAGAGAGAGTGCAAGTCATAAACATACACATACATGCGTTAAAATGACTCGTTATGAAGTTGTCATTTTTATTTCAGCCCATGGGCGTACACTAAATCCTAAAATCTTAAATGCCTTCATTGTCAGGGAAACATTAAAGGTTGACGGGGTTTTCCCTGTTGTGAATGTTAATGTTAGACTGTCGCGCGGTGCGCATTACATTATCACATTTTAGTATGACGTAACGCGAGGGGATATGACGTAATAGAGTCAAAACGAGATTTTGTCGGTTTGTTGTTGGTGGCGAGCAGACGATTGGTGCTGTCATGTGTGTAAGGACTTTGTGACAGAGTTGGAACAGATTCAACATACAGATTGTTCTGATGGTGTTTGGATTGTTTAGGGTTGGCCTGTCCGGGTTCGCCTGTCCGGGTTGGCCTGTCCGGGTTCGCCTGTCCGGGTTGGCCTCACAATTACTCAGAACTTAGCAGTCACACAATTTGCTATGACGCGTGTGAGAGCCCCCCAAAAGAACGCCCCCAGTTCAAGTATGGGGACAACATGACCCCTCCCCTCCCTCAGGATGTGTTTGATATATTTGGTCTCTCTCTAAAATACAAGAGAACACAAAGAAATTGTGTGATTGAAAGAATTTAATACAAGATTATAAATAGACATACGCAAACGTTGCGGCTAGTGCTTTAATCGGGTCAATTAAAAAAGACACAAGTATTTAAATTAAATTTACATCGCTTATTACATACTATTAACTGGACCATGAAAAACAAATTAAGTTGAGAAAAGAAGAGACAAATGAAAACAAGTAGATTTTTAAAAATAAATTCGAATTAGTATCTAAACGAAATTTCAAAGGAATTTCCGATTTTTTATTCAAGGGAATTATTTGAAATTTAAAAATACAACATACAAAACAAAGATAACTTAATACAACCCTCAGATAGACATAAGAATAAAAACACCTTTTTTAATTCCTTATGCAAGAACAAACACATACAAATACAAGTTTTCTTCCTTCCCATCAGGAATTCTGGCGTGGTATCGGTTGCAGGACTGAACACAAACCATATATAAACGTAGGACGCATAATCTTCGATATAGAAGGAACGTCTGTAACATAAGATGAGATAAGATTCTAGATTACATTAAAAGTCCATTCAAATAAGAAATTCTGAAACTAAACACTAAATGACGTCATATCCCCTCACACTACATAACACCAAGAATACGTCAATATAATGCGCACCACGCAACAATATAACATTAGCATTCACAAAGCGGAAAAAAACCCATTAGATCTACATATTATTCTAGATTACGTAAAATATAATCTAAAATCAATATTTTTGAAACTAAACAAAACATAAACAATTGCTATCTAAAAATTACTTCAAAAATTAAGGGAGTCGAACGAAATGAGATTTTTCCAAAATTCCTTCTTCCAACATTGTTTAAAATAATATAGCTATCGCTTGGCATATGTTTTAACTGTTATCACTGTTTTAACCCGATAGATGTCACTGGTGTCACTGTTTTAACCCGATAGATGTCACTGTTGTCACTGTTTTAACCCGATAGATGTCACTGTTGTCACTGTTTTAACCCGATAGATGTCACTGTTGTCACTGTTATTTTTGGCGAGAAATTGGCAAAATACTATCTTTTAGGGTTTTTTGGGATTTTCCAGGAAATCCAGTAAACTTTTTCGGTATTTTTTGGCCGTAGTATATCCCTGGAACATCATTAGCATATTTGCAAAAGAAACATGTATAATTCAGGAGGTGTTGCATGTGCAAGCTCACATGTGCACAGACATTTCAAATGTATAAACGCTATTCCCTAGGGAAATTGCGTTAAAATGTCAGATGGGCACAAAAGTCAGATGGGCACAAAAGTCAGATGGGCACAAAAGTCAGATGGGCACAAAAGTAAGATGGGCACAAAAGTCAGATGGGCACAAAAGTCAGATGGGCACAAAAGTCAGATGGGCACAAAAGTCAGATGGGCACAAAAGTCAGATGGGCACAGGATAAAAGAAGAAGGACTTTCTCTTACGAGTATCAGCTAATTTCTGTCTTCCTCTTAAGAGTATCTGCCCATTTCGGTCTATCAGTCACGGGCATGTGCCCTTTTTGGCCCTTTCTCTGTCAATTCAAAGCATTTTCTTCTTCTTTTTTTAAAATTATTTTTTAAATATTTTTTTTATTTTTAAAGATGTGGAACTTTTGGACAAAGGTTGCATTTTTTTTGTTAGTGTGTGCGTAACATCTTGGCTCGTACCACTCGGCCCTAGCTGTAGATACGCCTCTGTACCATTCGGTCCTAGCAGTAGATACACGCTTGAACACTCGGGCCTAGCAGTAGGTACACCTCTGTACCTCTTGGCCCTAGCAGTAGGTACACCTCTGTACCACTCGGTCCTAGCAGTAGGTACACCTCTGTACCTCTTGGCCCTAGCAGTAGGTACACCTCTGTAGCACTTAGCCCTAGCAGTAGGTACACCTCTGTGCCACTCGGCCCTAGCAGTAGGTACACCTCTGTACCACTTGACCCTAGCAGTAGGTACACCTCTGTAGCACTTGGCCCTAGCAGTAGGTACACCTCTGTACCACTCGGCCCTAGCAGTAGGTACACCTCTGTACCACTCGGCCCTAGCAGTAGATACACCTCTGAATTTTGGGCTTTGCAGTAGGAAGATTTTAATGCCGGTCAAATTTGTTTTTAATTTGTGAATTATGTTAAGACATTTTGTTAGAGTTAGGAAGAGTTATAATTAACGGAAACCAAGAAATAAATAGTCTATAATACGCACTGACTCCAACATAGAAAATATGACTAACAGAGTTGCACGACCAGGCCAACCACATTATATTTTAATACAAGGCGGGATAGCGGGTACACCCCCTCCCTTCACCCACATGATATTCTGAAACAAGTTCGCTAAGTTCCTCCATAAATCACCTGGCTTGGACACACCCCTAAAATTCATTTTTCCCAGGGCAATTTTCAAGAATTCTTTGTTCAATTGAAACGTATTCCACATGTTGCAGCAGTTGTGTCAAAGTCGCAACATAGACAGACATTGACCCGCTCGTCAACCTGTCAACCTGTCCTACGAGACCTGATGTGGGTTGTGGTTGTGTGTATGGCGGGCTGGGGTCCTGTGGATCAGATGAGCATCGATCTACAACCGTAAGCCATTCAAGATGAGTCCATTGACTACATCAAGACAGTGCGCACATTTGTCCTTCAATTAAAAAGTCAGTACTAAAAGTTCGCATCAACATTAATGACTTTCCGATATTTGAATATCGAGTAAGTGACAGGGTACCAACCGAACCACCACCCCCCCCCCCCCCCCCAACCGATTAGGTCGGTGTGCCTCTGACTATAATGGTTGACGTCATTTATTTGTGTACACGAAACAAGAAAAAAAAAAGTAAATCAAGTAATACCTTCATCTCATTGGTCGGCCATTCAGTGACTGTCTCGGGTCAGGGCTTGTTGTGTCACACTGTCAGGGCACTGATGACGTCATTGATTATTATTATTTATTTATTTTTATTTTTTTTTTGGGGAGGGAGCCATGCAGTTTTATTGGGGCATATTAAAAAGCTAGTTCTATTAATTTGACAATTTGTGTGTGGATACAGGGAAAAGTTCTATAATTTGGACAATTGGTGTGTGGATACAGGGAAAAGTTCTATAATTTGGACGATTGGTGTGTGTATACAAGGAAAAAGGTTTTGTAATATAATTATAAATGTGTGAAGATTAAATTAAACCTGACATAAAATCTGTTTATACAAGGCGATATTTAATTTGACGTCAACAGAACTCTGATATAAATGCAAGACTACTTTTGAACCACGGATAAACATAAGACCCAATAACCTTATGTATAGAAGGAGGCTCTGTAAATATATGAGAGAGGATAAAAAAAATTGTCCTTCACGTGGACACAGTAATAACATGAGTTATAAAAAATAAAATTAATCGAAAATTATCGATTAAATGTTCACGATTAATCAAGCAAAAAAAAGTAATCAGTACCAGCCCTAGAGATAATTTAATGCAAATTAGTCGTTCGTTTGATTAACTCAATGATTTCGTAAGGTCAGGCAAATTAAAGTGTGTTACCAAAAGTTTCATTCACACAGTGACGTAATCATCTTACATTACTGTAAAACACTAGAGACACAAAGCAATTGTGGGATCAAAACAAATAAATAACAGCTGTATGAATAGACTCATATACAAGTAGATGTTTGGACTAATGCCTTCATCAGTACAAATAACTTAAGCAAGTATTACTATTATATGAACATTATATAGAACAGAGGTCGGGAAAATTTTGATCTCAGAGAGCCATAAACACCACATATTTTATCTCAGAGAGCCATAAACATCACATGATTTTCTCAGAGAGCCATAAACACCACATATTTTATCTCAGAGAGCCATAAACAGAACATATTTTGTCTCAGAGAGCCATAAACACCACATATTTTTCTCAGAGAGCCATAAACACCACATATTTTATCTCAGAGAGCCATAAACACCACATATTTTATCTCAGAGAGCCATAAACATCACATATTTTGTCTCAGAGAGCCATAAACACCACATATTTTATCTCAGAGAGCCATAAACACCACATATTTTATCTGAGAGAGCCATAAACACCACATATTTTGAAAAGTAATTCCGTGAGAGCCATACATTATGTTCAAAACTAAAAATTCAAGTAATTGTGTGCAAACACACATGTATGGTGTAGGGAGACATACACACATGTATGTTGTAGGGAGACATACACACATGTATAGTGTAGGGAGACATACACACATGTATAGTGTAGGGAGACATACAAGATATGTATGGTGTAGGGAGACATACACACATGTATGTTGTAGGGAGACATACACACATGTATAGTGTAGGGAGACATACACATATGTATGTTGTAGGGAGACATACACACATGTATGGTGTAGGGAGACATACACACAGGTATGTTGTAGGGAGACATACAAGATATGTATGATATAGGGAGACATACACACATGTATGTTGTAGGGAGACATACACACATGTATAGTGTAGGGAGACATACACATATGTATGTTGTAGGGAGACATACGCACATGTATGGTTTAGGGAGACATACACACATGTATGTTGTAGGGAGACATACACAGATGTATGTTGTAGGGAGACATACACACATGTATAGTGTAGGGAGACATACACATATGTATGTTGTAGGGAGACATACACACATGTATAGTGTAGGGAGACATACACACACGTATGTTGTAGGGAGACATACACACATGTATAGTGTAGGGAGACATAAACATATGTATGTTGTAGGGAGACATACACACATGTATAGTGTAGGGAGACATACATACATGTATGTTGTAGGGAGACATACACACATGTATAGTGAAGGGAGACATACACACATGTATGTTGTAGGGAGACATACACACATGTATAGTGTAGGGAGACATACACATATGTATTTTGTAGGGAGACATACACACATGTATGTTGTAGGGAGACATACACACATGTATGGTGTAGGGAGACATACACACATGTATAGTGTAGGGAGACATACACACATGTATGTTGTAGGGAGACATACACACATGTATAGTGTAGGGAGACATACACATATTTATGGTGTAGGGAGACATCACACATGTATGGTGTAGGGAGACATACACATATTTTTGGTGTAGGGAGACATACATACATGTATGTTGTAGGGATACATATACACATGTATGTTGTAGGGAGACATACACATAAGTATGGTGTGGGAGACATACACACAGGTATGGTGTAGGGCAGGGATGTCCAAAGTTTTTGCATGGCGGGCCATATTCCTTTATGCAAAGATATCCGCGGGCCGGGTTAAAATAATAATATAAAAATGACATAGTATGATGAGTTTTTATTGTAAGATTTTAATCTGAATGGTGAAACTGAGATCTTGAATGCAGTAAGTGGTGAGGTCAGGCTCAATGCCATGGTTTTGATACGTATGATATCACGTAGTTGAGAGTCACTTATTCTCGTCCTCACACAGATCTTGTTAAAATTCATAACTGAAAATGTCTGCTTACACAAGTATGTCGAGCCAAACAAGCTAAGCATTTTTTTAAAACAAATGTTCGAATTCCTTTTAATCTCTCTTTAACCATGAAGGTCACTCTAAAAGTCAAAGAGAAGAAATTGTCTGCTGCGACATTCAGCATCAGTTTGCAGCTCAATGAATTCCCGCTGCAGATTGCCGCAGTATTATCAAAATCTACAAAGAAATATGAAGATTTAACAAAAACAACCACGTTTATCTTTTCAATAATTATTAAGTCATGAAAGCGTCTTTGAAATTCATCAGCCAAGGATGTGATATCCGCATCATACCTATGCATTTGCCAATTGAAGCTTCTTTCTGATAAACTTGTCATAATTTCCTGCAGTGAGGGGAAATGTGTGGTATTAGGCTGCATTTGAAAAAGTTGCCTTTGAAAAAGTTGCAGCTTGTTCCCAAAGTCCTTGATATGTGAATATAATTGGCTTACCACTGCATTGTGCCCTTGGAGAATTGTGTTAAGAAGGTTTATATGTCTTTTCATATCAACCGAAAATGCAAAATATGCAAGACAAGCAGTATCAGATAGTTCTGGAAATGGTTTTTCCTTACCTTCCATGTACTGCCCAATTTCTTTTTTAATGTGTAGACGCGCTGAAGTGCTGCCCCCCCTCCCCCGACTAAACTATCTTTTATCATTGTCATACATAACATCTTTGTATTCTCTCTGGATGTCAAGAAGACACTGCAAAAAATGGCTGTGAAACAGAGTTTTAGAGCAAATAGAGTTCATATCCTTTAGCACTGACTTAAGGACACGATCACATGAAAGGTGTTTACCAAAAATAACTTTCTTTATGAATGATACAGTGAAGTTTAAAAACTTTGCCAGCCTGACTAAGCTGACTTTGTTACAGACAAGTTTTGCTTGTCAACTGTACTCAAGAGTCATGGCGATAGCCATCAGTAATAAATAAAGATATTGTTTACTTGGTAATTTAACGTCATAGACAGCAGAACAAACAGAACCAAATACATTTGTTCCCCTTGCCGGTCTTTAAGATTGAAGTCTAGTAATTGGTAAACAATACAATGTTATCGACTTTTTCCATCCTTTGACGTACTCAAAACGGTAAAACTTGTCGACTTTTCTTATATTTAATGTTTTTAAAAAATAATACGCTAGTTAATTAATTATTTCAGATGAGGCCGCGGTTTTGGCCCGCGGGCCGGACTTTGGACATCCCTGGTGTAGGGAGACATACACACGTGTATGTTGTAGGGAGACAAACACACATGTATGGTGTATGGAGACATACACACATGTATGGTGTAGGGAGACATACATAATGTTGATATTGCCGTATCTTATGGTCTAATGTTGATATTGCCGTATCTTATGATCTAATGTTGATATTACGGTATCTTATGGTCTAATATTGATATTGCCGTATTTTATGGTCTAATGTTGATATTGCCGTATCTTATGGTCTAATGTTAATATTGCCGTATCTTATGATCTAATATTGATATTGCCGTATAATCTTATGATCTAATGTTGATATTGCCGTATATTATGATCTAATCTTGATGTTTGCCGTGTCCAAACCTCAGGTGTGAGTATCCAGATTGCAGCCGGTCACCCTGTCAAGACGTCCGGTGCACACAGCCTCAGTGCACCACAATCGCAAGCTTCCATTCCTTCAAACATCACCATGTCAGCCACAGAGATCTGCTGCACACCAGCTTTGTGTCGCACCGCAGCCACGCCTTCGAGCACCATCACGACCACTGCACCATCAACGACCAACATGAGGCGCACCACAGGGACGGTGACAACTCCAGGTCAACGTGCAGTCCGGCGTGTGCATCACCGTCTTCATCGTCATCAGGTAAGAACAGGTAGTTACAGTAACTACAGATCTTGTTGATTAGTTTTGAGCTGGATGTATGATAAGGAAGTTTGACCTTGATGTATTATAGGTCAAGTGTTATTGACAGGCAATACTTTAACTGGGCATTAAGCAAGGCAATTGCTATCTCTGTTAAATCAGTTCATTGTAAAAATCCACCATCCAAATACTGTAATATCCACCATCCAACTACTGTAATATCCACCATCCAACTACTGTAATATCCACCATCCAACTACTGTAATATCCAGCATCCAACTACCAGAAAAACCACCATCCAACTACTCTAAAAATCCACCATCCAAGTACTGTAATATCCACCATCCAACTACCAGAAAAAACACCATCCAACTACTCTAAAATCCACCATCCAAGTACTCTAAAGAACCGCCTTCTAAATAAAAGAAATGCACCCGACCCTCGAAGTAAACCTAATTTTCATCCCCCACCCCCAGAGCCTTGGATAAATAAACATTTGTAACTACGGGCAAACTATAATTTTTGTCAAATTGACCTCTTCTAATGCCTGTCCTAAAGCATGTGGAATTTAGTGTGCGTATTCAGTAAACATTAATTGAGTTTTTGTCACGATGAATGGATACTCTCGTTACCAAAAATTTACTTTAAATCAACCGATGCATAGTAAAATAATATCTAATTAGCAGATTTTTTAGCACAGAATGTTCATTTGAATTATTAAAAATAAACTTCTGTTGTTTTACCAAATATTTGATGACAAAATTCACTAGAAATTAGCTGTGGCTCATGACTGCTATGACTTTTTTTAGGCAAAATATTTTTGACCCATATCACACAGTTTAGAATCATGTGATTGTAACTTTTACCAAGTTCTTCAAACAATTCAGAGAATATCGGCATTCAATTGTTGGTCGAGCTGTATGTGTTCAATTGTTGGTTGAACTGTAGAATCTATGTGTTCAATTGGTGTTCGAGCTATGTGTTCAATTGGTGTTCGAGCTGTATGTGTTCAATTGGTGTTCGAGCTATTCAATTGGTGTTCGAGCTGTATGTGTTCAATCGGTGTTCGAGCTGTATGTGTTCAATTGTTGTTCGAGCTGTGTGTGTTCAATTGGTGTTCGAGCTGTATGTGTTCAATTGTTGGTCGAGCTGTATGTGTTCAATTGTTGGTCGAACTGTATGTGTTCAAATGGTGTTCGAGCTGTATGTGTTCAATTGTTGGTCGAGCTGTATGTGTTCAATCGGTGGTCGAACTGCATGTGTTCACTTGGTGGTAGAGCTGTATGTGTTCAATCGGTGGTCGAACTGTATGTGTTCAATTATTGGTCGAGCTGTATGTGTTCATTTGTTGGTGGAGCTGTATGTGTTCATTTGTTGGTGGAGCTGTATGTGTTCATTTGTTGGTGGAGCTGTATGTGTTCAATTGTTGGTCGAGCTGTATGTGTTCAATTGGTGGTCGAGCTGTATGTGTTCTCAGTTAGAGTACCGAAGGTCACGGGTTAGAATCTCTGTGAATAATTTGTTCGCTGAGCTCAGGGTGTCATTGAGTCCACCCAGCTCCGAAAGGGTACCTGTCACTAGTTGTCACTGAGTCCACCCAGCTCCGAAAGGGTACCTGTCACTAGTTGTCACTGAGTCCACCCAGGGTACCTGTCACTAGTTGTCACTGAGTCCACCCAGCTCCGAAAGGTTACCTGACACTATAGTTGTGTAAACGAAGGCAGCTGGGCATTGAGCCACACAATCCCCTCATAGCTGTGACATGTAAACGTGCGCCACCTACCAACAGACCAGATTGTCATGTGCGTTCTTATCTCGTCGTAAGGGCCCAAGAGTCTTTGGCAATAATGTGAAATGTTTTTAAAAAATATTATTTATAAATGTATGTATAAAAACGGAGATTCAGAGCCATGGAGCTGTGATCTTTGCTTTCCCGTGTAGCTTAATCGCATACAATGTTTAAGTAGTAAGTTTTGAATTGAGAGCTACTATTTTAAATTACGCCACACTATTGTGTAAATGATTTACAGGGAATAATTTATTAATTGATTGTTTCAACTTTAAATGGCGCAGCTGTCATTCCATCAACACGGACGTTAAACGAGAGTTTTTAACTCTCTAAATTTTGTGGCACGGGTAAACAACTCGTATTGAGCGTGCATTTCATGCAGAAACTCGCGTGTATTTGGGCCATTTCATGCAGAAACTCGCGTGTATTTGGGCCATTTCTTGCAGAAACTCGCGTGTATTTGGGCCATTTCATGCAGAAACTCGCGTGTATTTGGCCCATTTCATTCAGAAACTCGCGTGTATTTGGGCCTTTTTATGCAGGAACTCACGTGTGTTGTGGCTTTTTTATGCCAAAAAAAAAATCACGTGTGTGTTTTTGCCTTTTATGCAAAAACTCACGTGAGTTTGGGTTGTTGCTTTTTGTTGACATGGAATTGTATAGTGCTAAGATTTAGCCTTGCCGCATGAGATTCAAAGTCTTGAAATTTTTGCTCAAATTATCACACAAGTATAAATCACGATCATTGTAGTATTGTCTTGACCAGTTATTGGACCTTTTGGTAATATTTTCTATTGCAGTTATTGGACATTTTAGTGATATTGTCTTGTCCAGTTATTGAAGCTTCTTGTGATATTGTCTTGTCCAGGTATTGGACCTTCAAGTGGTATTGTCTTGTCCAGTTATTGGACCCTCTTATTATTTAAGAATATTGTAGCTATCAGTGACCAAACACTGGCCCACGTATGATCGAAAATATCTAGCTGTAATGGTGTTATTTTTTGTAACTGAGCAGACAATTTCGGGGTCCTTAGAGTGGCAACAAGTTTTTTTTTAAATTATTTTTTTTATTTTTTTTATTTTTTAAAAATATTTTTTTTTTTTTTTACAAAATCTAGTGCGTCCTTTGTGCAGGGTCACATAAAAATAAAATGTTAAACATTTTTTTAAAATCACATTAAATGTATGTGTGATGTTTCAGATACCGAACAAAGTGATAAAAAGAGAAAAACTGAGGACGACCTCAAGGATGACGTCAACGGTATCAAAAAGAAGAAAGCGCGAACCACGTTCACCGGAAGACAGATCTTTGAGCTGGAGAAACAGTTTGAGCAGAAGAAATATCTGTCGTCTGCTGAGAGGGCGGAGATGGCCAGTCAGTTAGCCGTTACTGAAACACAGGTAAGAAAACTGGATTAAATTTGGTCAATGTTCTATGGATTAACTGGGACAGGTTAAATTTTATTTGGTGTGTTGATTACTTCTTGCGGTGGGATCTTTGCGCGTACATTAAGTTGCAACTGAATTAATAAATGAAATTTTCATTTTAAATTTAAATTTTATGAAAAGGTAAAATATTCTTTCAAAATTCGATTAAATTTTCTCTTTTGCTATTGACTTTTATCTTGAACTCTTCACAAATTACCATCTTAAAATCATAAAAATAATGAATTAAATTAACAAGACAACAAGTAAAATCACATGACTAGACAGCTAGCAAGATAAGAATATGTTACAGCCAGGCACGACAGCTATCAATACAAGAACATGTTACAGCCAGACATGATAGCTAGCAATATAAGAATATGTTACAGCCAGGCACGATAGCTAGCAACATAAGAATATGTTACAGCCAGGCACGATAGCTAGCAATATAAGAATATGTTACAGCCAGGCACGATAGCTAGCAACATAAGAATATTTACAGCCAGGCACGATAGCTAGCAACATAAGAATATGTTACAGCTAGGCACGATAGCTAGCAACATAAGAATATGTTACAGCCAGGCACGATAGCTAGCAATATAAGAATATGTTACAGCCAGGCACGATAGCTAGCAACATAAGAATATGTTACAGCCAGGCCCGATAGCTAGCAACATAAGAATATGTTACAGCCAGGCACAATAGCTAGCAACATAAGAATATGTTACAGCCAGTCACAGTCACAAGACATTTGTTCATATCTTCAATACCAGACAATGAACAAGAGTGGCGGTTCCTCATAACACTAACAATAGTTACTATGTTACTCGCAGGTGTTACGATATTACCAACAAATGTTACTATATAACCCACAAGTGTTATGACTTACCAACAAATGTTACTATATAACCCACAAGTGTTACGACATTACCAACAAATGTTACTATGTAACCCACAAGTGTTACGACATTACCAACAAATGTTACTATATAGCCCACAAGTGTACGACATTACCAACAAATGTTACTATATGACAAACAAATGCTATGATATTACCAACAAATGTTACTATATAACCCACAAATGCTATGATATTACCAACAAATGCTACTATATAACCCACAAGTGTTACGACATTACCAACAAATGTTACTATATAACCCACAAGTGTTACGACATTACCAACAATTGTTACTATGTAACCCACAAGTGCTATGATATTACCCCCAGTTTTACTGATAACATTCCACGCATTTTACTCTTATTTTCCTCGCTTCTTTGATACAACAAAATACAATGAAAACACAAGAGTGCACCAAAATACTTACAGACATCTGAATTCAAACGAGATCCTAGAATGACATCATTAAACAAGAAAACAAAACGAATGAATGCCCCGAGTGCTGTAGGAATGCATCTCCCTAGCCCCCCCCCCCCCACAATGCAAACAATTCCACGAGTTTTTGGCGGAAATAACATTCCTAAGTGATATTTGTTTGGAAACTGATATTAAGTTTTCAACTGCTTCTATTACATGCACTTTTTTATGCTTCTTTTTTAAGCCAAAAATTATTAATATTATTTAAATGAAGGGTCGATTGTTTCTCATTATGTAGTAAGATTCCTGAAATGCACACAAAGTATTTTATAATTATAAATTCTCAAATCTTCTTTTTACATCGTTCCCTTTTCAAAAATTAAAAGTAAAACCTCAAACAATGACGTCATATAATATTTTACGGCCAGAAACACCAAACACTTTTTTAACTGCTTTGAACTTTTGTACTATGTCCCTCGGTGTTACGGAGACACATAGCGACTTGGTATTTTATATTGTTTATTATATGATGAGACGGTAGCTTTCTATCTAAAACTTACTTCATGATGAGACGGTAGCTTTCTATCTAAAACTTACTTTCTGATGAGATGGTGGCTTTCTATCTAAAACATACTTTATAATGAGATGGTACTTTTCTATCTAAAAACTTACTTTATGATGAGATGGTTGCTTTCTATCTTACTTTATAATGAGACGGTGGCTTTCTATCCAAAACTTAATATATGATGACGTGGTGGCTTTCTATCTAAATCTTATTTTATGATGAGACTGATGTTCATAAAAAAGTCTTCAACTTTAAATTATTTTCTTCATTTGTTGTTGACAAATTCAAATGGCTCCATAACTTTTTTGCAAAGGATTTGAAAGAACGCTCCCCAAGTGACGTCACGTCTTTCTGTTTCCATCCATTCCGTAAACTTTCAGTAGGGCCTTTTAGAGCAGGGGTCGGTGAACTTTTTTGCCCGTTACCCAAATCTAATACAATTTTATGTTTTACGTTACCCAGGAAGGAGCGATGTCAAGCCCACACCGCTTTGGCGTATTTGGGAGCGTTGTAACCCCCCCTCCCTTTTTTAGCAGGTCTAGAGCTAAGCCCCAGCCTAAAGCTCATCTGTTGAGTATTAGAAGGCTGACAAGTGTCTAAAATGGCCAGAAAAGTATTATGCGTATAATGAAATTATAAGTTAACAATCGTCAATTGAATCGAAATATTATTATTTTAACAGTTATAGGTCTAACGGCCCTGGCGATGTTTAGCTATAATGATAATAAATCTGGCACAGTGAAATGAAGTCGGATGAACACAAAGTTACTTTAAAAAATAACAAATTATAAATTTAAAATAAATTAATGTCATTAATTTTTATTTAAAAAACCCGTGAGATTTTTTTCTCTTTAAATCTCACTCTATCTCAGTTCGTTGAAATATTTTGTGGTTTCGTTATTTACCAAATCCATCGAAATGTGGGCGTTATGTCATGGTAGCCATCGCTCCTCAGCGAGTCTGTAAATTCATCATCTTTACATAAAACACGCAACAGTCGCGTTTGCTGTGTGTATCATTTAATGAATTGTAATTGGATAACATCATGCACGACAACCTCCAGTTCAGGTTCCAAACGTTTCACAAGCAGAGCCTGACAATGGAACATACTGTAGTTTACTTCAATGTTTGAGATTCCTCTCTCTTGCGAGAGTCTGAGCACCTTGTACACGAGCCAACATAGCTGGAGCTCCGTCAACAGACACATTGCGAGAGTCTGAGCACCTTGTACACGAGCCAACATAGCTGGCGCTCCGTCAACAGACACATTGCGAGAGTCTGAGCACCTTGTACACGAGCCAACATAGCTGGAGCTCCGTCAACAGACACATTAACACAGTCACCACATTCTTGAATCAACCTTATCAAAGTATTCATTAACTGAAATGAATTTATCAACTTTTTTTTGACATTGCAGTTCTAGAGGAGCCTGAAAAAATTTCCTCTCAATTATTTGAAAATACTTTTACCGAACATATCTCTAAGGCTGCGCATGACTAATGACTCTACGACACCTGTGATTTAAAGATTCTAACCAATCTGAGGAAAAAAAAATTTACTCGCATTTATAGAATGCGTTTTCTAGATGGAACTGGCTTAATAGTTGGCTTATCTTCATTGTGTTCCAGTAGGTTTGACGGATGTTAGATATACTATACTTAGTGGATTGAATGTGTCCACAATTAGTCTCCGTTACCACCAAGAATTCTCTTTTTACCCCAAATGGGGTAACTTGCCCCTACTCGCCGACCCCAGCTGTAGAGGAAACATTACTGAAACAAGTTTTGAAGTCCATTCTTACAAATAAGGCGATGTTTGTCTCTACACTACACAGCTCTACTGTAGTGAGATTATTTCGTTAACTACATCTTAGGTATTATCATTTTAAATCTCAATGTTTGTCTCTACACTACACAGCTCTGCTGTACTGAGATTATTTCGTTAACTACATCTTAGGTATTATCATTTTAAATCTCAATGTTTGTCTCTACACTACACAGCTCTGCTGTAGTGAGAAATGTCTTTATCTACATCTTCAGTATTATCATTTTAAAATTAAATGTTTTAAAAAAGGGTGCTGGATATTGTACACAGCCTTATAGTTTTAATAAATATAGTCTAAGTGTGATCTCCCTTGTGACACGTCTCTATTAGCAGCATACTTGCTGTCAAGGAGACTTCAGAACTAGGACACAGCTAACGATTTCTAAGTTCAATATGTGCAGGCAAATTGACTGAGCCTTATCCTTATTTCGGGCCTTGTCCTGACAATGAGCTATTCTCTAAAATTGAGCTCTATCCTAAAAATGAGCCATATCCTAAAACTGGGCCCTATCCTAACAATGAGCCATATCCTAACAATGAGCCATATCCTAAAACTGAGCCCTATCCTAACAATGAGCCATATCCTAAAACTGAGCCCTATCCTAACAATGAGCCATATCCTTATATCTTATTGAACATCTTTATGTTTGAGCCAAAGGGCAAAGGTGAACCATCGCTGGTGTCTACCATCAAAATCCCAGTCAGCCGCTCACCCCATCTCTCCTCACCTGCTAATTAATGATGGTAGCTGGTGATGGTCCTGAAGAAAGAACGGTCGCTTATGTATGGGAGGGGGTGCCCGGGGTTGGGGGAGGGGGCAGAGGCAGACGACACGTCCATCTCAATAACCAGTCAAAGTCGGTCCAAGCAGAGATCACTATAGATCAAGGGCGCATAACTGTCGTCCTTTTTTCTTTGATTTCAAATCTCGGGTAGTGAATTACGCCACTTTGATGCTGATTTTTTACAGAGCTGAACCGATTATCGGCCCATGACTGTCGCTCGAGCCCTGTGACCGCGAGTCAGGCCCCAGACACCACCGAGTTGCGTGGCCGGGCCTCCAATGTGTTACTTTATCGACCGGCCCATTGTGTGAAAACACACGAGGGAAGCTTTTGACTAGATTTTAGAATGCCATTAATGACTAATGTGTATAGAGGGTTTGCATTGACGGGTCGCGAGGTTGCATTAAACCCTAGACAGTTGGGCGATTCCACCGCTTTCTTCTCCTTCCAGGAAACACGCGCAATTTTAATGCGCTCCTTAAATCAAGAAACTCAATGTGTTCAAGTGCTGGTGCGCCTTCTCTCCCCCCCCCACCACCACCACACCCACCTCCGTATTTTACGTTTTTAATTAACGTTTTAAAATTACCTGCCGTCGCTGGGGCAAGGAAAGGGGGAGACTATAGTCAACCTTTGGTTTTATTTTCAATTGAAAAAAAAAAAATCCCGACACCGCTTGCATAACGAGCCTATACTCCTCTACTCGGCCAGCGGAGTTTATCAAAACTAAGAAATTTTAAAAATATAAACCGTATTTTATAGTATGTTCTCTTAGTGATCCAATCAAATCAAGTTTTTCGATTATTAAGACTATCGGGTCTAAATAGCAATGAGTTGAATAGATAAGATTTATTAATTTATTTAATTTATTATATTTTCAAGGTTTCTTGCTAACATTTGTACACTTTAAAATATAAAAAGTTTTGGGGCCCCAAATTATCGGGGGCCCCTGGCTATAGCCCGTTCACCCCCCACCTTAATCCGCCATAGATTAACGTTCAATAAGATATAAAATATAAAAAGTTTTGGGGCCCCAAATTATCGGGGGCCACTGGCTATAGCCCGTTCCCCCCCCCCCTTAATCCGCCATAGATTAACGTTCAATAAGATAAAAGACACTCCGGCTGTCGTCAGTGGAAAAAGGGGGGGGGTAATAAACTGGTTGAGGTTAAGGTTAAGGTTAGGGTGTGGGTTAGGGTTAAGTAAAGTTTCTTCCGAAGTTTAAATGTACCTAGGTCCCATGACGTCACATCTGAAGGCAGACATTAGTTGTCTAGACCAAAGTGCCCTTGTCCCATGACGTCACAACTGAAGGCAGACATTAGTTGTCCAGACCAAAGTGCCCTTGTCCCATGACGTCACATCTGAAGGCAGACATTAGTTGTCTAGACCAAAGTACCCTTGTCCCATGACGTCATATCTGAAGGTATCTGAAAGTACCATATATTTTCCCATCATAAGACAGAGAGCTTCTAGGACCAAAATATTTTAATTCAAGGCAAGTGGAATGTCTTTCATTCAGAGATTTTAAATCTTGTGTATCTGGACTTTGGTCTAGGACGGTTCTTAAACATACCAATAGATCATATTCAAAACGGGCTAGTTGCTGGACAAAAAGAAAGTCTAAGACAAAGAGTGGTCAGGGTCAGCCGTGAGAGTGACCAGGGCCGGTCCAGAGAGTGACCAGGGCCGGTCCAGAGAGTGACCAGGGCAGGCTCAGAGAGTGACCAGGACTGGTCCAGAGAGTTGCCAGGGCCGGTCCAGAGATTGGCCAGGGCAGGTCCAGAGAGCGACCAGGGCCGGTCCAGAGAGTGGCCAGGGCCGACCCAGAGAGTGGCGTATTGATAATAAAAATGTGTTGTTTTCTTGTTAATGTAAAAAAATTTTAAAACAACCGCTAAACAAAGAATGAACTACTCCAGTAATCAGCAGTCGTATATCGTGTCTTCTAAATGGAACAGATATTATAACTTGATTTATTTAAAATGATTCCTAATTTTCTGTAATGATAAGAGACTACCAGTATGTCTGAACAGGTTTGTGGGTGAATTCTTCTTCTTCTTCTTCTTCGACTGCAGGGCAGCAGTTGTGTTTGGCAAGTGATGCAGCGGTCACATGAGGGTTCCACGCATTGCCCCGCCGCTTTTCAGCCATTTGGAGCTGAGTGGAACTCGGGGGCGCCCTGGGCCCCGGGAGCAGCTCCCTTTCTGGCTTCCCATGGATTCGAGCCCGAGACCATCGGAGCGCCAGTCGAGCGCGCTTGCCACTCGACCACCGCGGCCCCCCCTGTGGGTGAATAATGTCGAGACAGAAAGTAAACTTTTCTATAAACATAAGAAACACATTTATTTCTTATAGTGTAAAATATGGAATGTCTGATTGAAAATTAAAAAAAAAAAATATTAAAATACAAGTCATTCACTGTCTCCGTAACGCTGAGGGACAAAGTACAACAGTCCATAGCTGTTAAAAAGAAAGGTATCATTTTGGTTTCGAGATTAACAGAGCGTGTGGTGTTTCTCGCCGTAAAATATGATATGACGTCATTATTTGAGCTTATGTCTTTTATTTTGGAAAAGGGAACGATGTGAAAAGAGGATTTGAGGATTTGTAATTAAAAATTACTTTGTGTACATTTCAGGAAGTTTAATATTTCGTATTTGTCAAACAAGGATAAGTTACTTGGGCTTTTGAAAAAGATGGGCACCGTAGGCACACTACAACCCCTAGCAATTTAAATATTTGTCTCTCCACACATAATTTCATTCGTTTAAACCAAAGTAATATTTATAAATGGTAACCATTAAAGACAAGAAATATAAAACTTTTTCTCTTTGTTTACAAAGAAATCTTATTTGCCCCCCCCCCCCACACCTCGTTAGCGAATAAATGTGCTATGGAGGCAATTTAGAATCACAAGTAACGATTTAAAGTCACTAGTGATCATTTATAGTAACTAGTAATAATTGTGATTTGTTCTGTTTGACTGAGGTTCTTAGGCAGATCTCTGTATCCAATCAGCAAGAACATAAACAACGTAGCATGTTGAAGAAAAGAGAACATTTACAACCGTTATAGAGATTGATGACGTCAAACAATCGTCATAGTAATGATGACGTCAAACAGTCGTCATAGAGATCATGGCGTCAAACATTTTTTTAACAAAACGACTGGTAGAATTTTAATCAAAGGAAAAAAAAAGAAAATAAGTAAATAAATAAAATCATAGTTTATTGATTTACACTTTTATTACTCAATAATGGCAACAGATTTTTTTTTCTTTTCCGTTAAAAGGAGCCGTTTGAAGCGAGCTCATTTTAAAGAGAGCTGTTTAAAGTTAAGATCTTTTCCAATTAAGCTGTTGCCAAAGGGAGTTCTTTTCAAATGATACCATTACATAGTTGTATAGTCCCAAACATTTTAATTTTCAAATCGCCTCTCAAGTGGGACACATCCTCATTAAAAGTATTATGGTATTTTTTGATGACCTTAAACCGAGATTTCAAAGACGATAAAAATCATTCCCTGGCTTGTCGGACTTAAATGATCTGAGGAGAAGAGTCACAGTGATGATTTGAAGCAGGTTTTTATCGCTTGAGCAGGAATTGATCGTACATAAACTAAAAACTTGTTCAACCGACAGGCGAGATACGAAACTCGACCTAGTCCTCGGACAAAGATCGCGTTTTTTCCCCCTTACTCCTCGCTAGCTCTAAGGTTGCATTTCAGTTCTTAGAAAAATAATATTAAACGAGAAAGCATTTAATTATTAAAGCGTAAAACCAAATCTGAAACCTTCAATGTTGATAGCTTTACTATTAGCCCTGCCATTGTTCAGATAGCCTCATTCCACTATTTATTAATGTTCAATCATTTGTTCACAGGTAAAAATTTGGTTCCAGAACAGAAGGACCAAATGGAAAAAGCAAGAGAATATTTCCAGCGCTGAAGTGGCTGAACACAAGCTCAACGCCGAGAAGAACATCATCAAAGCCAAGAATCGTAAAAACATTGACTCCAAGCCCGAACCCTCTCTTGACCCTCGTCTCGAGTTCGAATCCCGTGGTGTTCTAGGCCACCTCAATCCTTTAGTTTCAAGGGATGTCATTGACATACCCACTAAAAAGGAAGTTCACGAGTCGTCGAGATTATGTTTACGTCCCTCAAAACTTACTGACTGTAAAAGCCACGAGGCTCGCGGAGTGGCTGGTCACGTGGTGTGGAATGCATCCCTTGGCTCGGCTGTCAAAACGGAGACGGCCGAAGATTTAAGCTTCCGGGACAAAGACGAAATCGGCGAGAGGTCGCTCGAGTACGAAGCTAACAACATCCTAGCCAGACACATGGACTCGCCCTCGAGCAGAATTAGTGCCAAGGTCAAGGATGTTCTCACGACTTCCATTGAAAGAGGTTTTGGTCTGAGCTTATGCCAGGATGGAGACCTGGAGGAAGTCTTTATGGGGTCGACCCCATCCAAATACATCAGTGGGGTTGCCCAGCCTCCTTCACCGGCCCGCCCCCATATGTTCAGATTTGAACAGCGTGCTCCAACGCTAATGGACTCCGCTACCAGCCCATCCCCACCACCGCCTGACAGCAGCCCGTCTCAAGGTGCTCCAGCACAGGATACCTGTGGCGATACACCTGTGGATCTCGTCTTGACCCATCGCCCAGACCTGTCGGGCTCTCCTGCATACGTCGACCCTAGCAGAGGAGACCCTACCGAAGACATTATCCCTGGGTCAGCGCCTTGTAACGGTCAGTGCGACTAAAGAACGTTGTGATTTCATCTCGTCAAACCGTAACTGAGTTGCCCCCCCCCCACTTTAACCTGTGTACATGGGAGGATAACTCGATCCTTAATTATGTTCACGAGTTTCTTCTTCCCCAAGGATGATATCCATTTATCTCGCCTAAGTCATGGCGAGGGACTGAACTCTAAAGGTGGAGGCCCTTGACTGCACAATTCAAGAAATCAAAGTATTATTAAAATGCCACATTGTAAGATGATGTTAAATGTATGTCTATGATTAAATTCTATGTTGCTTACTGTCACTTTAAGGCGTTTTTTTTTTTAATATGTTAATTTTGATTCGTGGAAAGAATGTGAAGTCTCTTGTTCGAAGTTACATTTTATATTTTGTGGGGAATTAAAGTAATAGTCAATGTTGGAACTCTGAAAATTGTGGGGAAAAAACTGGACTAGAAAATTGAGCCAAATAACGAATTGGTCAAGGAGGAAACTGGAAATATTGCTAACGTAGAAGAAAAAACAGATTTATATTGATATAAATTTTCTTTTCATATGAAGCTAAAAATATAATTTAGTTTAAAATTAAAAGTCCGTAGGAAACAAGGACCATGGCTATTTATAGCACTTAAATTAAGAAAGTTCAAATAGAATAATACAACTGCTCAAAACTAAATTAATTTTCATTGTTGCTACGTTATTTTCTTAAAAAATGTAAAAAAAAAAAAAGACAAACTTTTTGACAATGATTCTGTTGACAATCATCTAAATGACAATGATATTATTGATAATAATTTTAAATGACAACGATATTATTGACAATCATTTTAAATGACAACGATACTATTGACAATCATTTTAAATGACAACGATACTTTTGACAATCATTTTAAATGACAACGATACCATTGACAATCATTTTAAATGACAACGATACCTTTGACAATCATTTTAAATGACAACGATACTTTTGACAATCATTTTAAATGACAACGATACTATTGACAATCATTTTAAATGTCAACGATACTTTTGACAATCATTTTAAATGACAACGATACTTTTGACAATCATTTTAAATGACAACGATACCTTTGACAATCATTTTAAATGACAACGATA
>MUZC01004493.1:70555-102365 GCA_002072015.1 Radix auricularia | reverse complement strand
AAAAAAAAAAAAACAAAAAAAAACAAACAAACAAACAAACAAAAAAAAACTAGAATAAAGAAATTAGGAGGGGGAAATACAGAAACATTCGCACCGGAGAGAGAATTAAAAATCTAGACATGAAAGATGCAGTGACTTTTGTTTTAAGTGAAGTAAAGACAACTTGGCCTTGACATACCGACACAATGGAGTACTCCGTTGAGACGAACCCCACTTCATTACTCCTTCCACCAAATAATAAATAGGGGGTGGATAGATTTTTCTCTAAAATAATCAAAAGATCGGATTTCTTTGTTTTGTTTCTTTAGAGGAAAATAGTGTATTAAATGTTACTGAAATACAATTTTTGCTGTTTTATTTATATTTATTAAAGGCGTGCAATCATGCATACCTATGTTAACATTGTGCACTCTAAGAAACTTAATTGTCTTGGGTATAGGTACTTTTTTTTAAACACCCTTTAACACGTAATTATTTCCAAACGAAAACATTTCATTCTTGTCGATTTCATATGAAACAATTTTTTTCACTGATAAATCGCTTGATTTGATGCATCCGTTCAGCAGCCGAAGTAAAGCTGATTGTGAACTATCAGAACCGTTCCAGCGCCCCTGCAGCGACTAATTTTTAACGTTGAAAAACGACTTGTCTGACCAATATATGGAATATTATAGAAGATATAATCTGACATACTCAAATGTTTTGTCTATATTTCATAATTCCACATTCTTGCAGCAGTAAAAATTATTTTAAAAAAGTCCTTTTTTAAATAGAGGGAAAGATAGTGAGGAATTATTGGAATTATTTTTGTGGTAAAATGCCAAGTTATAACTTTTCCGGCTTAAATAATTTCTTAATGATGATTCAATTAATTTTGAAAGTTGCAAAAATAGCCAAATTACATTTAAATTTTGGACGCATTTAAAAGTTAGACAATTTTTTAAAAAAAATTAATAAATACTAGATGCCAGCGGCGTAGCATAAGCCGCAGATTTGCTCATAGATAGTGCAAAGAAAGTGGGGAGGGGGGGTGTGGTGAACAGACAAAAACTACATTACGATGAAATCAGAACAACGCGAATGATCATCGGATGCGGGGATAACTGCGACGCATTGTTGATCTGGAAACATGTGCACTGTGGTTAGCCACTTGCCACCCCGCACCACCCTAGCTTGCCAACCATAATTGGCATAACCTGGCAAAGGTCATTCATCAAGCTTATTTCCGCTCGTCTTGTGCTTGTTATGGTGTTGCGTAGTCATGATCGAATAGAAAGTGGGAAATGAACGGGCACAAATACAAACATTTTTAAAAATTAAAAAGTGTCTTAGCTGGGGATTGAACCTATGACCTCTACTTGTTAGGCGAATGTAATAACCACTACTTCACGATATACAATGTTATTTCGTTGTTCTGAAAGAACATAGTAATTGAACTAAATTCAACGAATTGTTGGTCTCGATTAACCCACCACCCTGTGCACTAAATTTTCTTGCAATCTGATTGGGCAGTGGGGGCAACTTGCTACTTGCATGGTGTTCGGCATGGTTGGACCATGATGAGAATTATATATATAGATTCTTAAGATATGACAAACAAAAATTTTATTTTTAAAATGTCATTCTATTAAATAATAATCTATTGTTTTTTTTAGTTCAAGGCTTGTCTGACATATTTTCTCAACATTTTCCTTCCTTCAATTGTTGTCATGTGTCATAAAAGAGCACACAATAAAAGAGCGACAACAAATGGGCGCAGAAATAAGAGCGCTATAGTCTACCTCGTTGGTAGTCCATCTTGAAACATTAGCATCTATTAGATCAATCTCCTCATCTGCGCTCTTTTGTTGTATTCTATTTTACGGGTCACTAAGACAATAATTAATTTAAAGGAAAAAAATTACAAATGGCGTCGCTTTAACAATGGCGTCCACATGGGTATGAAGGGTGCGGAGCGCACCGGGCGACACCATCACAGGGTACGACACCAAAATGTAAAATTCTGTATGTTATCGATATGTGGCAGTGGAAGGGTCGTGTGTGTTCTATGGTTGTCGTACGGGGGTGACACCATGGGCTATCGCCCCGGGTGACACCATGAGCTACCACCCCGGGTGACACCATGGGCTACCAACCCGGGTGACACCATGGGCCACCACCCCGGGTGACACCATGGGCTACCACCCCGGGTGAGACCATGGGCTACCATCCCGGGTGACACCATGGGCTACCAGCCCGGGTGACACCATGGGCTACCACCCCGGGTGAGACCATGGGCTACCACCCCGGTTGACACCATGTGCTACCACCCCGGGTGACACCATGGGCTACCAGCCCGGGTGACACCATGGGCTACCACCCCGGGTGAGACCATGGGCTACCACCCCGGGTGACACCATGGGCTACCACACCGGGTGACACCATGGGCTACCACCTCGGGTGAGACCATGGGCTATCACCCCGGGTGACACCATGGACTACCACCCCGGGTGACACCATGGGCTACCACCCCGGGTGACACCATGGGCTACCACCCCGGGTGAGACCATGGGCTACCACCCCGGGTGAGACCATGGGCTACCGCTCCGGGTGACACCATGGGCTACCACCCCGGGTGAGACCATGGGCTACCACCCAGGGTGACACCATGGGCTACCACACCGGGTGAAACCATGGGCTACAACCCGGGGTGACACCATGGGCTACCATCCCGGGTGACACCATGGGCTACCACCCCGGGTGAGACCATGGGCTACCACCACGGGTGACACCATGGGCTACAACCCCGGGTGACACCATGGGCTACCACCCTGGGTGACACCATGGGCTACCACCCCCGGGTGAGACCATGGGCTACCACCCCGGGTGAGACCATGGGCTACCGCTCCGGGTGACACCATGGGCTACCACCCCGGGTGACACCATGGGCTACCACCCCGGGTGACACCATGGGCTACCACCCCGGGTGAGA
Source organism: Radix auricularia (assembly GCA_002072015.1). Taxonomy (NCBI): domain Eukaryota; kingdom Metazoa; phylum Mollusca; class Gastropoda; family Lymnaeidae; genus Radix; species Radix auricularia. The sequence goes on along the minus strand of MUZC01004493.1, from coordinate 99,394 downwards.
CCATGGGCTACCACCCCGGGTGACACCATGAGCTACCTCCCCGGGTGAGACCATGGGCTACCGCTCCGGGTGACTGAAAAGATACAAAAGCGATTCCGTCTCTGGTTATAGATGCACATCTCTCTTAAACAATTTTAAAGCTCAAATTATGGGTTAAAGTTGTTTTTTTTCCTTACAGAAGATTAGGGTTGTTTTTTTTTTAGTGCTATAAGGGTAATCCTAAGTGAACTTAACAAAAGTAGGGCACATACAATCATCGGAATAAATTTGCATCTCTCCTTATGATTCTACTATCTGAACTAACATTTCGCAAGGCCACTACCATAATTAGCCTTATTTGAAGACTAAATTTTACTGGGCGATGAATTTCTGGAACGTCATGAAATAACTGCTGACCTGTGAATGAATAGCTCGGCTATAAATAATATATTTGAGTTAAATTTATTTAATAAATGATCAGGGTTAGGCTGGCGGCAGGCATAGTAGGTTTTTAGCAGTATAACTTGGGGTGTTAGTGTACATGTTAACTTGAGGTATTGGTGTACATGTTGACTTGAGGTGTTGGTGTACATATTGACTTGAGGTGTTGGTGTACATATTGACTTGAGGTGTTGGTGTACATATTGACTTGAGGTGTTGTGCATTTTGACTTGAGGTGTTGGTGTACATATTGACTTGAGGTGTTGGTGTACATATTGACTTGAGGTGTTGGTGTGCATGTTGACTTGAGGTGTTGGTGTGCATGTTGACTTGAGGTGTTGGTGTACATATTGACTTGAGGTGTTGGTGTGCATGTTGACTTGAGGTGTTGGTGTACAGATTGACTTGAGGTGTTGGTGTGCATGTTGACTTGAGGTGTTGGTGTACATATTGACTTGAGGTGTTGGTGTACATATTGACTTGAGGTGTTGGTGTACATATTGACTTGAGGTGTTGTACATATTGACTTGAGGTGTTGGTGTACATATTGACTTGAGGTGTTGGTGTACAGATTGACTTGAGGTGTTGGTGTACATGTTGACTTGTAGGTGTTGGTGTACAGATTGACTTGATGTGTTGGTGTACAGATTGACTTGAGGTGTTGGTGTACAGATTGACTTGAGGTGTTGGTGTACATGTTAACTTGAGGTGTTGGTGTACATGTTGACTTGAGGTGTTGGTGTACATGTTGACTTGAGGTGTTGGTGTACATGTTGACTTGAGGTGTTGGTGTACAGATTGACTTGAGGTGTTGGTGTACAGATTGACTTGAGGTGTTGGTGTGCATGTTGACTGGAGGTGTTGGTGTACAGATTGACTTGAGGTGTTGGTGTACATGTTGACTGGAGGTGTTGGTGTACAGATTGACTTGAGGTGTTGGTGTACATGTTAATTTGAGGTGTTGGTGTACATGTTGACTTGAGGTGTTGGTGTACAGATTGACCTGAGGTGTTGGTGTAGAGATTGACCTGAGGTGTTGGTGTACAGATTGACTTGAGGTGTTGGTGTACAGATTGACTTGAGGTGTTGGTGTACAGATTGACCTGAGGTGTTGGTGTACAGATTGACTTGAGGTGGTGGTGTACAGATTGACCTGAGGTGTTGGTGTACAGATTGACCTGAGGTGTTGGTGTACATATTGACTTGAGGTGTTGGTGTACAGATTGACTTGAGGTGTTGGTGTACAGATTGACTTGAGGTGTTGGTGTACAGATTGACTTGAGGTGTTAGTGTACATGTTGACTTGAGGTATTGGTGTACATGTTAACATGAGGTGTTGGTGTACAGATTGACTTGAGTTGTTGGTGTACAGATTGACTTGAGTTGTTGGTGTACAGATTGACCTGAGGTGTTGGTGTACAAATTGACTTGAGTTGTTGGTGTACATGTTGACTTGTAGGTGTTGGTGTACAGATTGACTTGAGGTGTTGGTGTACAGATTGACTTGAGGTGTTGGTGTACAGATTGACCTGAGGTGTTGGTGTACAGATTGACTTGAGGTGTTGGTGTACATGTTGACTTGTAGGTGTTGGTGTACAGATTGACCTGAGGTGTTGGTGTACATGTTGACTTGTAGGTGTTGATGTAAGTGTTGGTGGAGGTGGTGGTGTAGGTAGGTGTTGGTGTTGGTGGAGGTGGTGTTGTAGGTTTTGGTGTTGGTGGAGGTGGTGTTGTAGGTGTTGGTGTTTGTAGAGGTGGAGGTGGTGTTGTATGTGTTGGTGTTGGTGGAGGTGGTGTTGTATGTGTTGGTGTTGGTAGAGGTGGAGGTGGTGTTGTATGTGTTGGTGTTGGTAGAGGTGGTGTTGTAGGTGTTGGTGTTGGTAGAGGTGGAGGTGGTGTTGTAGGTGTTGGTGTTGGTAGAGGTGGTGTTGTAAGTGTTGCTGTTGGTGGAGATGTTGTTGTATGTGTTGGTGTTTGTGTACGAATTTCAAGATATAAAACAAATTAAAGACCTCAGGGCTGAGACATCTAAGTCTAACATGTCCGACAAATCGGTCCTAATGTGAAAACTGACAAAATCTGAACGTAATCCATGTCACGCCCCCTAATCTCTGCAATGGCCCCCGAACCCTTTCATGACCCCCACCCGGGCTACGGCCCCAACGGCTGCAAAGATTCCCCCACCTCCCCTCCTAATGTGACATGACATCGTGTATGTAAAGTTCTAATATCCGGGTAACATCATACCACTCGCCACCCACCCTCTCTGGGAACTTGTTGGATGTGATCACGTGACTTGTCATCCAGCCCATCACATCTCGCCACCCAGATCAGACCCTCTATTTAATGACACCCTCGCTTTATCCTCAAGATTGCTGTTAACGGCAAATTATCGCGTTTTCTTCAGACGTCGACCCGAGGAGAGAGCGGGAAGAAAAATCAAAGACCAAAATAAAAAAAAAAAATCAGTTCCTAATAGTTGGGTCGGAAGGAAAGAATTTGGAGGTGAAGAACTAAAAGAGAAGAGTTTTAGAACTCACGATAGAACAGTTGTTAACTTGCCGTCGTGTTCTACAACCAAATGGAGCTGGAACTTGTAGATCGATGTCGCCGTGCCGTTGAATCGAAAGAAGAATTCGAATCAATGAACATTCAAATCCTGATCTACTTACTGATGGAATTAATCAATCACTGCTATCACACAACAATCATCACACAATTAAAATCATACAACTACCATCACACAACTACCATCACACAACTACCATTACACAACTACCATCATCACACCGCTACCATCACACCGCTACCTTCACACAATTACCATCACACAAATACCATCACACAACTACCATCACACCGCTACAATCACACAATTACCATCACACAACTACCATCACACAACTACCATCACACAGCTACCATTACATAACTACCATCATCACACCGCTACCATCACACCGCTACCTTCACACAATTACCATCACACAAATACCATCACACAACTACCATCACACCGCTACAATCACACAATTACCATCACACAACTACCATCACACCACTACCATCACACCGTTACCATCACACCACTACCATCACACAACTACCATCACACCACTACCATCACACAATTACCATCACACAACTAGCATCACACAACTACCATCACACCGCTACAATCACACAATTACCATCACACAACTACCATCACACCACTACCATCACACCGCTACCATCACACCACTACCATCACACAACTACCATCATACCACTACCATCACACAGCTACCATCACACAACTACCATCACACAACTACCATCACACAACTACCATCACACAACTACCATCACACAACTACCATCACACAACTACTATCATCATTACTACAATACAAGACTACAATACACAAACTTTATTTTAAAAAAGTATTGAAAATAAAACAAACTCCACACGAGTTCTAGTTAAGAACAAATTTCTACCTGATCAATTGGCGCACTTAACATGCATCCCGCACAAATTAAGGCTTGTCAGTGATTACAAGGACCACAAATTAAGGCTTGTCAGTGATTACAAGGACCACAAATTAAGGCTTGTCAGTGATTACAAGGACCCTGTCTTCTACTAACCCAAATTGTTCCCTGTCTACTACCACACAAACTTTCCCTGTCTACTACCACACAAACTGTTCCCTGTCTACTACCACACAAACTGTTCCCTGTCTATTACCACACAAACTGTTCCCCGTCTACTACCACACTGACTGTTCCCTGTCTACTACCACACAAACTGTTCCCTGTCTACTACCACACTGACTGTTCCCTGTCTACTACCACACAAACTGTTCCCTGTATACTACCACACTGACTGTTCCCTGTCTGCTACCACACTGACGGTTCCCTGTAGTTGCACAAACTACGAAGTTTTGAAGGAATCAGACCAATTTCCAGCCCCCCCCCCAATACCCCATCTATTGCCTTAAAACCCACAGCACGGCCCGCCCTACTTTTCCTTTCATTCTCTAATTGACTCTCTCCCGCTGGGTGGCGGATAAACTCCCTTACAATTCGAGAATAGCTTTCAATTAGCACCGGCCCCTCGCCCGACCGTCGTGTGCGACCCTTATAAAGGTCTTTACTGAGTCATAATGACAAGACTTGTTTTTCTTGACGGATCAAACTAAAAAAAAATAGTCGCCGTAACGATGGGGTGGGTTTTAACGTTAAAGAGGTCTGGGGAATGGGTGGGGGAGGTGGGGTGGGACTCTGCTTCTGACAAGTAGTTCCGGACCGTGATTGCCTGCGTAAGGATACAGCGTGATGAGCCATTAAGTCGGCGAGCCAAATGATTGGTTGAAATCGTCGGTGTGCACGCGATATAGGGCTTCAGGTCGTAAAGAATAATTCTTGCTCTAAGTGGGGAGATCTGAAACTATTACCTCATTCTACAGGACTCTTGTTCTACAGGACTCTTGTCCTACAAGACTCTTGTCCAATACGTCTCTTGTCCTACAGGACTCTTGTCCTACAGGATTCTTGTCCAATACGTCTCTTGTCCTACAAGGCCCTTGTCCATCACTGCTCTTAACTTAAAGGATTCTTGTCCTACAGGACTCTTGTCCAACACGGCTCTTGTCCTACAGGACTCTTGTCCATCACGGCTCTTGTCCTACAGGACTCTTGTCCATCACGGCTCTTGTCCTACAGGACTCTTGTCCAACACGGATCTTTTTCTTCAAGGAGGTGTGGGAGGAAAAAAAATGAATGGATTTAATTAATTTGACATCACATTGAAGCTCCTGTTTATAAACACATTTTTGTAGAATATTCAACCATTTAACGGAGCTGTTAAAAGCTTTTTTTTTAATGTCGTCGACATGATATTTGTAAACTCTACCAGGATCTCTGTAGTTTGAGAGTCACATGACCACCGTATCAACGACAAGTGAGTGCGAGGAAAGTGAGTCGAAATAAGTACTTTTACTTTTGTTGCAGCATCAATTTATAGTAACGTATTTAATATTATTTTTTTTAAAGCATATATGATGGTATATGTCTTGATAAATTATGTAGCGAGTATGACACCCGCCCCTCTCCCCCCCCCACACCATTACAATTTATCTTATCTTCACAACTGAAAAATGTAATGTTTCACTACGTGCGGGGGGGGGGGGGGGGGGGTCGGGGTGAACGTGCGATCCACGAACTGGTTGTGTCATACCACGTGACCTAACAAATGGCTCACATCTTCTGGTACCAAGATTAGCCACCGCGAGGGAGGGAGGGTTTCCTAATAGGATTAGGTTTAAGCCACTCATTAGCTCACGGGCCGGACAACATTTTCTGTTATCATGAGCTCAAAATGTATGTCTTTACGACGACACCCAGATATCAAAGGGGGACAATAGCTGGCTTACGTTTCAATGTTGCTGTATAGATTCATTCTCTTTACTCTGAACAAATTGTAACATTTGTAAATGTCAATGTCATGACATTAGCATACGTCCTTGTCTTGAAATTAGCATACGTCCTTGTCTTGACATTAGCATACGTCCTTGTCTTGACATTAGTATACGTCCTTGTCTTGACATTAGTAGACGTCCTTGTCTTGACATTAGTAGACGTCCTTGTCTTGACATTAGTAGACGTCCTTGTCTTGACATTAGTATATGTCCTTGTCTTGACATTAGTAGACGTCCTTGTCTTGACATTAGTATACGTCCTTGTCTTGACATTAGTAGACGTCCTTATCTTGACATTAGTAGACGTCCTTGTCTTGACATTAGTATACGTCCTTGTCTTGACATTAGTATACGTCCTTGTCTTGACATTAGTAGACGTCCTTGTCTTGACATTAGTATATAATGTTTCTATGTCATAGGAAGGTAAGAGTGTAATCTGTTTGATAAAGTTGATGTATATGCTGGTACACCCCAGTGAGCCAAGCCATAGTGTGGTTTGTGTGTTGGTACAACTCAGTGAGCCAAGCCATAGTGTGGTTTGTGTGTTGGTACAACTCAGTGAGCCAAGCCATAGTGTGGTAAATGTTGGTACAACTCAGTGAGCCAAGCCATAGTGTGGTTTGTGTGTTGTTACAACTCAGTGAGCCAAGCCATAGTGTGGTATATGTTGGTACAACTCAGTGAGCCAAGCCATAGTGTGGTAAATATTGGTACAACTCAGTGAGCCAAGCCATAGTGTGGTTTGTGTGTTGGTACAACTCAGTGAGCCAAGTCATAGTGTGGTTTGTGTGTTGGTACAACTCAATGAGCCAAGCCATAGTGTGGTATATGTTGGTACACCCCAGTGAGCCAAGCCAAGCCATAGTGTGGTAAATGTTGGTACAACTCAGTGAGCCAAGCTATAGTGTCGTATACTGTGATCAATAATTTAAACTACAGCGATTGTTTTAAAATGCGTAAAATCCATTTTCATATTTTTCACAGACATGATTGTATGAGATCATGTCCTTTGATCTACTTCTCTGTATTACTGGACCGTCCAGAAAGCTTACTATTCGTAGTAATGTGCTTAAGCCATTGAAGCAATTCTGACTTCATTTCATACCCTGTGAAAAGTATGTTTAGTTAAATACACTTTGGAAAGGTATGATTATTTGGTAATAACTCAATCCATATATTATTTTCATACATACTTATTTTATTAATGTAAAATTCCTTAAAAATATTCAGTTAAAATTCCTGAAACCCAAATTAAAGTCTGGAAATGATGTAACGATATTTACGTGCTCTGATTCATTAAAACCACAGCGTATCTGTAGCATTGTCATGAAAACCACATCGTATCTGTAGCATTGTCATTAAAACCACATCGTATCTGTAGCATTGTCATTAAAACCACATCGTATCTGTAGCATTGTCATTAAAAAAATAGTTTTAGGTGTTTATACCCTCAAATATGAAACAATCAACAAAATTAAATTTACTTTTCAACTTTTAAGTTGTTGTTTTTTTTAACCACAGATTGAAGTAAATTCATGCTACCATTAAAAACTAATTTTTAAAAGCGAATATTGATCAGTCGATGCGTTTCCCTTTCCGCCATGTTTTCCTCTTCATTGGTAATCTCCCGCAGTGAAGATGTCACAATAGTTGAGGCCTGGTGGTCCGGCTGCTCGGACCATTCACCAGGTGGCGCAAATTGATGGACTGAGTGTCTTTAATGACTTAAGTGCTGCACCACGTGGTCTAATGAGGTTACGCTTGTCACGACGTTTTAATCTTGTGTCAATAGATAGGTTGGAAATGACAAAAAACTTCACCAGAGAAAACACATTTATGTTCTCGGTACACCGCAGTAAGGAGGAAACATACACTTGAATAATGTCAACATGTTTTAAAATATGAGGTCACCGTACACTCTGCTAGTGATAAAACACAATTTATAGATAGTTTATTGATTGATTTCTTGATTGGTCAAATACAATTTATAGATAATTTATTGATTGATTCCTTGATTGGTCAAATACAATTTATAGATAAAGATAATTTATTGATTGATTCCTTGATTGGTCAAATACAATTTATAGATAATTTATTGATTGATTCCTTGATTGGTCAAATACAATTATGTAATTTATTGATTGATTTCTTGATCAGTCGGTTGATGAGATGAATGCCAAGGCACAGACAGACCCAGGCCAATCATATTCACATAATGTATCTTAATTTATCTAATTACACCTTCTTGAACAAAATTATTTTTAAGATGCAATTGTTTGTTCCTCTTCTTTATAATCCCATTTTTTGTTAATGCGAAACTTACAGAAATAAGAAATTAAATTATGCACCAACCCCAACCCAAATGCTCTAAAAATTTAATTTTAATTTAAAAAGTTTTTGATTATTATTTTAAAGAGACTTAGAAACACTGACTGGCTGTGTCGTGTACTGTTACAGTCGTGATAGGAGCCAGTGGCGTAGCTAGTGGCGAGGGTCCTAATTTAAAAGTCCCCCCCGGGCCCCCAAATCACTACAAATCTTTGGCCGCACCACTGATAGGATCCACCATTGACAGATACAAACCTCAGATAGACATAAAGATAAAAACACCTTTCTTATTCCGTATGCAAGAACAAACACATGCAAGTTTTCTTTCTTTCCGTCCGGAATTCGGGGCGTGTAAAGGGTTGCCTGAGGAAAACAGGAAAGCCAACATTTAATCATCTTATAAAATTCTAATAAGAGTGCATGACCAGACACAAACCTAAGATTAACGAAGACGCAATAATCTGCTATATAAAAGGAGCGTCTGTCACAGATAAGATAGGTGCACCGGTGTCTACCTGAACGTTGGTGCACCGATGTCTATCAGCATGTTGGTGCACCGATGACTATCATCATATTGGTGCACTGATGTCTATCAGCATGTTGGTGCACTGATGTCTATCAGCATGTTGGTGCACTGATGTCTATCAGCATGTTGGTGCACTGATGTCTATCATCATGTTGGTGCACCGATGTCTATCAGCATGGTGGTGCACCGATATCTATCAGCATTGTGGTGCACCGATGTCTATCATCATGTTGGTGCACCGATGTCTATCATCATGTTGGTGCACTGATGTCTATCATCATGTTGGTGCACTGATGTCTATCATCATGTTGGTGCACTGATGTCTATCATCATATTGGTGCACTGATGTCTATCAGCATGTTGGTGCACTGATGTCTATCATCATATTGGTGCACTGATGTCTATCAGCATGTTGGTGCACCGATGTCTATCATCATGTTGGTGCACTGGATCATTTAATGCATCTGCCAGCTCCATTGTTCACTGGTTACTTTAAGGAGATGTGTCAGTTTTTTTTTTTGGTGCACGTGTCACTTTAAGCGAGGGCTTCGGCTCTTTAGTCTTTCTGTGGCCTCAAAGTTGGTGTGCACTGATTTTTAGGTTAACTTAATATTTGACTCAATAACACATATAGTTATTACATCACTAATCATTGCAATCATAGGAGTTATTACATCACAAATTATTGCAATCATATGAGTTATTACATCACACATGATTGCAATCATATGAGTTATTACATCACACATGATTGCAATCATAGGAGTTATTACATCACAAATTATTGCAATCATCACATAATCAATCATAAAACTCATCACTTCAGAAACGGATTAAGACGGGCCCGTGTGACTCTGGGAATGTTTTCAGATTTGCGCTAATCACGAGGCGATGCCCAGCCCCAGGGCGCTGATCACCCAATCGCGTGCTGGCACGGAGTATCTGAACCCTGACTGTTTCTATTACTGCCAATGAGCTGCAAGAAAACCATGCGTCATACGCTTATCTCTTTGTATCACATCTTACTCTCCGGACTTGTTAACCTTCTCCTTAACAGCCATGCACACAGGACTTGTTCTCTTCATTTACTTGCTTCAAAGAGTTTACCTGGGGCTGTGATATAACCTACTTACCTGGGTCTGTGATTTAACCTACTTACCTGGGGCTGTGATATAACCTACTTACCTGGGTCTGTGATTTAACCTACTTACCTGGGGCTGTGATTTAACCTACATATCTGGGCCTGTGATTAAACCTACATACCTGGGCCTGTGATTTAACCTACTTACCTGGGGCTGTGATTTAACCTACTTACCTGGGGCTGTGCTTTAACCTACTTACCTGGGCCTGTGATTTAACCTACTTACCTGGGCCTGTGATTTAACCTACTTACCTGGGGCTGTGCTTTAACCTACATACCTGGGGCTGTGATTTAACCTACTTACCTGGGCCTGTGATTTAACCTACTTACATGGGCCTGTGATTTAACCTACTTACCTGGGGCTTTGATTTAACCTACTTACCTGGGACTGTGATTTAACCTACTTACCTGGGCCTGTGATTTAACCTACTTACCTGGGCCTGTGATTTAACCTACTTACCTGGGCCTGTGATTTAACCTACTTACCTGGGCCTGTGATTTAACCTACTTACCTGGGCCTGTGATTTAACCTACTTACCTGGGCCTGTGATTTAACCTACTTACCTGGGGCTTTGATTTAACCTACTTACCTGGGACTGTGATTTAACCTACTTACCTGGGCCTGTGATTTAACCTACTTACCTGGGCCTGTGATTTAACCTACTTACCTGGGCCTGTGATTTAACCTACCTACCTGGGCCTGTGATTTAACCTACTTATCTGGGTCTGTGATTTAACCTACTTACCTGGGGCTGTGATTTAACCTACTTACCTGGGTCTGTGATTTAACCTACTTAACTGGGCCTGTGATTTAACCTACTTACCTGGGCCTGTGATTTAAGCTACATAACCTACTGTTTGGGTCATTCAACTGAAGTCAAGGTGTTTCACATATTGTCGGAATTTTAAAAATCATTTGACCAAAAATTAATAAATAAAATAAATGAATAGTTTGTATAGATATCTCTAGATATCATTAACTATAACATTAGTGATGATCTGTGAGGTACACTGCCACACAACCTTCAGTCGCCACAAAGACTTCAGTGCGGGTCTAAAAATGTGATGACTTGTTCTTTTTTATATCCAAAGTCTTTTAACTCAACATTATCTGGGATGCCAACGAAACCCTGACCTTTGGGAACCTGTCGCCACTATGAGTTATGACAGAATTCATATTTTTCCCAGCAAACTTCCTTCATTACTTTCGTCTTTGAGTAGATAGATCACAGCAGATAGCAGCAGGGTCGTTAACTTGAGGCTAAAACTGAGCAGATCTCTCTAACCTCTGACCCCGGAGTTTACGCCCACTATCCCCCATGCCGCTATCGTCGTATCAAATATTCCCACGGTCAGTCATGGATTAGTTCCCATTTAATCTCCGTGAGGCTGATAACCATTCAGAGAAACAACAGCCGTGCCAGACACACAACAGCCGTGCCAGACACACAACAGCCGTGCCACACACATATCAGCCGTGCCAGAATACAACAGCCGTGCCAGACACACAACAGCCGTGCCAGACACACAACACCCTTGCCACACACAAAACAGCCGTGCCAGACATACAACAGCCGTGCCAGACACACAACAGCCGTGCCAGACATACAACAGCTGTGACAGACACACAACAGCCGTGCCACACACACAACAGCCGTGCCACACACATATCAGCCGTGCCAGACATACAACAGCCGTGCCACACACACAACAGCCGTGCCAGACATACAACAGCCTTGCCAAACACAAAACAGCCGTGCCAGACATAAAACAGCCGTGCCACACACACAACAGCCGTGCCAGACATAAAACAGCCGTGCCAGACACACAACAGCCGTGCCACACACACAACAGCCGTGCCATACATACAACAGCCGTGCCATACATACAACAGCTGTACCAGACATACAACAGCCGTGTCACACACAAAACAGCCGTGCCATACATACAACAGCTGTACCAGACATACAACAGCCGTGTCACACACAAAACAGCCGTGCCAGACACACAACAGCCGTTCCACACACATAACAGCTGTGCCAGACACATAACAGCCGTGCCAGACATACAACAGCTGTGCCAGACATACAACAGCCGTGCTACACACAAAACAGCCATGCCACACACAAAACAGCCATGCCACACACAAAACAGCAGTGCCAGACATACAACAGCCGTGTTAGACATACAACAGCCGTGCCAGACATACAACAGCCGTGCCAGACATACAACAGCTGTGTTAGACATACAGCAGCCGTGCCAGACACACAACAGCCGTTCCACACACATAACAGCTGTACCAGACACATAACAGCCGTGCCAGACATACAACAGCTGTGCCAGACATACAACAGCCATGCCACACACAAAACAGCCATGCCACACACAAAACAGCAGTGCCAGACACACAACAGCCGTGTTAGACATACAACAGCCGTGCCAGACATACAACAGCCGTGCCACACACACAACAGCCGTGCCATACATACAACAGCCGTGCCATACATACAACAGCTGTGCCAGACATACAACAGCCGTGCTACACACAAAACAGCCATGCCACACACAAAACAGCAGTGCCAGAGACACAAACATGTCCTCGAGTGACTCTGCGGTCAATTAAAGTTAATGTCCTGATGTGGCACTGTACTCCAATGTCCTCAAGCGAAACTGTAGTCCAATGTCATTAAATTAAACTGCACGAAAATTTTGGCTACAAGTGTAACATGTTGTCAAGAAATAAAAATAAAATTATTATATAACAAAACCTAAGCAGTAGTTTAAAAATAAGGATCTTGGATTAAAAAAAAAATAAGGATAACGAAATATGGAGCCGAGACGCGGAGAACGAAGGCCTTAAGTCTGACCAGAATCCAGTTCTTTTATCAACAATTCACAAAATCAGCAACCGGGAACTGTGGCAGTGGACAAAACAGTAGCCAATTGAGGAATTGATTGTCCATGTCCATAACCGGTGGATGTGGATTGGTCATGCACTAAGAAAATCTGCTTCTAATACAAGGAAAGCCCTGAAATAGAACCACCAGTGACGCGAGAAAGCGGTCGTCCCAAAACACTTGGCGCCGAGGATTGGAGGCAGACATCAAGATAATTGGCGATGACTGGAAGATCCTGGTGAAGCTTGCCCAGGATAAGAATGCCTGAAGGTCTCTCATAGGTGGCAGACGCCGACGATGATCGGTGAGTGCTACACATGGTCTAGAAGGTTCGTCAACAACAACAACAACAACATTATATATCAATCTTTAAACATTTCTCCAACAGATACAAATATAATTCAAACGCAATAAAAATACACAAGGTTTTAAAAGTTGCAATGCCTATGAAAGAAATTTTTTTTTTTTTTTTTGGTTTGTTTTTTGTTTTTGGCCCTTGTCGTAGCCTTGTGAGGATCCTTGTTTGGTATTCAATTAAATTTGTCAACCCTCAACGAGGAGTTCATCTCCTCTATCCTCCAGAATATCGGCGACAATCTCCCCGCTATCTTATTATCTTTCTAGATCAACCAATGCCAAGCAATTTGTAGGCCCGGGGCGTGAGGGACGAAAATAGAATCCCACCTCCACCCCTCACCAACGTTTTTTTGTAGGCACCAAGAAAAACATGTCTCTTTGCTAATCGCGTCTCCAATGCACTTTGCGTCTTTTAGAGAAAATCGCTACGGATTGGTCTTTAATGCTGTGTTTAGTGGTGAGCCGATGGTGCAGACACTAGACAAATCAATGGTGTTAGTTACTGCAAGGACTACCATCTGTTTACAAGCCAGATAATCGGTAACCCTCGCTTCACGTCACGTCATCAACTTGGCACCAGGGGTTTTACAGCAGGTCTCAAATTGTTGACGGAATTGTTCATTTCAATGGCACATCGTGGAAATCTGTTGTATAGAATGAAGGTATTTGGTCTCCAACACTAGGGGTGTTTGATTGATGGAGATCATGGTGTGAAACAAGCGGATCGCGGGACACATGCGGCCCACCAAGTGGATTTTTCTGGCCCACCAGTATGCTACAAAAAATGTACTATTCGTAAACGTCTGACAATTAATACTGGTGCATATCAAATTTTATTACCAATTTTATAAACGTAACATACTCATAAAAATAAAATCTGTTTTAGCCAGTAACTACAGCTGTGATTGAAATTAAAAGAGTGTTGTGAACATTTGATGTTTCAGATTGGGTAAAGAAAAAATTTAAATTAATACCGGAGTAACGGAACAATTAAATTTGGAGATTTTATCTTGTATGTGTTGTTGGTGGTGCTATGCTCCTTAAAGTCGTTATCTATGCCCACTGAGGCCTTTCTGAAAACTTTACTGGGGCCTTTCTGTCAACTTGACTGAGGCCTTTCTGTCAACTTGACTGAGGCCTTTCTGTCAACTTGACTGAGTCCTTTCTGTCAACTTGACTGAGGCCTTTCTGTCAACTTGACTGAATCCTTTCTGTCAACTTGACTGAGGCCTTTCTGTCAACTTGACTGAGTCCTTTCTGTCAACTTGACTGAGGCCTTTCTGTCAACTTGACTGAGGCCTTTCTGTCAACTTGACTAAGGCCTTTCTGTCAACTTGACTGAGGCCTTTCTGACAACTTTACCGGGGCCTTTCTGTCAACTTGACTGAGGCCTTTCTGTCAACTTCACTTAGGCCTTTCTGTCAACTTGACTGAGGCCTTTCTGTCAACTTGACTGAGACCTTTCTGTCAATTTGACTGAGGCTTTTCTGTCAACTTGACTGAGGCCTTTCTGTCAACTTCACTTAGGCCTTTCTGTCAACTTGACTGAGGCCTTTCTGTCAACTTGACTGAGGCCTTTCTGTCAACTTTACTGAGTCCTTTCTGTCAACTTGACTGAGTCCTTTCTGTCAACTTGACTGAGGCCTTCCTGTAAACTTTACTGAGTCCTTTCTGTCAACTTGACTGAGTCCTTTCTGTCAACTTGACTGAGTCCTTTCTTTCAACTTGACTGAGTCCTTTCTGTCAAATTGACTGAGTCCTTTCTGTCAACTTGACTGAGTCCTTTCTGCAACTTGACCGAGTCCTTTCTGTCAACTTGACTGAGTCCTTTCTGTCAACTTGACTGAGTCCTTTCTGTCAACTTGACTGAGTCCTTTCTGTCAACTTGACTGAGTCCTTTCTGTCTACTTGACTGAGTCTTTTCAATATCAACTTGACTGAGTCCTTTCTGTCAACTTGACTGAGTCCTTTCTGTCAACTTGACTGAGGCCTTTCTGTCAACTTGACTGAGGCCTTTATGTCAACTTGACTGAGGCCTTTATGTCAACTTGACTGAGGCCTTTCTGTCAACTTGACTGAGGCCTTTCTGACAACTTTACCGGGGCCTTTCTGTCAACTTGACTGAGGCCTTTCTGTCAACTTCACTTAGGCCTTTCTGTCAAATTGACTGAGACCTTTCTGTCAACTTGATTGAGACCTTTCTGTCAACTTGACTGAGGCCTTTCTGTCAACTTGACTGAGGCCTTTCTGTCAACTTCACTTAGGCAGTTCTGTCAACTTGACTGAGGCCTTTCTGTCAACTTGACTGAGGGCTTTCTGTCAACTTGACTGAGGCCTTTCTGTCAACTTGACTGAGGGCTTTCTGTCAACTTGACTGAGGCCTTTCTATCAACTTGACTGAGTCCTTTCTGTCAACTTGACTGAGTCCTTTCTGTCAACTTTACTGAGGCCTTTCTGTCAACTTGACTGAGGCCTTCCTGTCAACTTTACTGAGTCCTTTCTGTCAACTTGACTGAGTCATTTCTGTCAACTTGACTGAGGCCTTTCTGTCAACTTTACCGGGGCCTTCCTGTCAACTTTACTGAGTCCTTTCTGTCAACTTGACTGAGTCCTTTCTGTCAACTTGACTGAGTCCTTTCTGTCAACTTTACTGAGGCCTTTCTGTCAATTTTACTGAAACCTTTCTGTCAAAAAACTTTACTGAAGCCTTTCTGTCAACTTTACTGAAGCCTTTCTGTCAACTTTACTGAAAACTTTCTGTCAAGTTTACTGAAACCTTTCTGTCAACTTTACTCAGAACCTTTCTGTCTTCGTCACGGCACAATTGTATTCCATTCTATCACATACTTTTTTTTACCCATGTTACACTCCATTCTATCATTGCCCTCTATTTACACCCTGTCACACATATTTCAATTACCTCATCATCTCTCTACACTTCACTGCACCCAACACTTTCCGTTTACAAAGCCCTAAATCTCTCGACTGTTACTAGCTCCTAATTTGCTATTTTTCCCCCATAAAAATCCACAGAATCCTCTACCCCTTTACGCCAGACCCCCCCCCCTCGATCCGTCCCCTCCCTAAAACCCCCAGGCCTTCTATTTTACAGAACATATTTAACTCAACCAAGTTGAAAACAAGCGTGAAAAATTGCCTTAGGCAATAAATTGCAATGTGCTTAAAGACCCAAATTTCACCCTTGTTGAAACTGCAATCGATCGTTTTTATAGCTCGTTCCCTGGGAGAGGGGAGGGGCTGCCCGGTGGATCACTCTAATGCGAGGGTCTTCCTCACTCTGGCCGGAGTCGTGCCACGCGCCACATGTCTGAGCCTTAATCTGTGAACACTTGAAGTAGTTAGCTGGAGGGGTGGGGTGGGCATGGGGGTTGACGAGTGCAGTGAAGTGTTAAGTGTAAATTGAATGTCCCCTACCCCCCTCCCAGATTTGTCCAACTTCAGAGTGAGGACTTGTGCTCCAAAGTTCGATAGCGTGCTTCTGTCGGGCTTTTAAAACTTAAGACTAATATCAGGTAGAAGAAGAAGCATCATTTACCTCGCTTGATGGTAGTCTTGGCTGGTGGACCCATCATTCAGTTACCTTTGTTGATTGTAGTTTGGCTGGTGGACCCATCATTCAGTTACCTATGTTGATGGTAGTTTGGCTGGTGCACCCATCATTCAGTTACCTCGCTTGATGGTAGTTTGGCTGGTGCACCCATCATTCAGTTACCTATGTTGATGGTAGTTTGGCTGGTGGACCCATCATTCAGTTACCTATGTTGATGGTATTTTGGCTGGTGCACCCATCATTCAGTTACCTATGTTGATGGTAGTTTGGCTTGTTGTCTAACTGTACAGAAAGTTGAAGCCGGACCAAATGTTTCCGTCACAGCCAGGAGCGGCGTTTGAGGGTGGCAACTGGGGTGACTGCCCCAGGCCCCGCGCTTAGGTAGGCCCCGCGTTTCGGTCCTGAACATGTCTCGTCCTGGTTAATAGCCTATATATGTAGAACTAAAGAGTGGATGGTAGAACGTATGCTGGAAACGATTGTAAAGAAACGAAAGAGGCACTCTTGTAATCCTTTTTGAAGGTCAAATTCCGTAGCGTAGCTCTAGACGTCTTTGAAAGCATTACACCGTTAGCGGAAAATAGGTCAGATGTACCATTCAGCCAATCCCCTTTATAAACCGTTGTTTATAGACCAGAGAAAATAATGAACTTGTAATAATTTCATAAAAAGGTGACACGCGGTATTAAAATTACATAATAATCACGACATTTCATATTTTTAAATACCATAGCATACTGGTGCTTAGCGATCTTTACTAGTACTCTGGCCCCGCGGGGTCATTGCTGGCACTAGGCCCCGCGCTTACCTAACGCCGCCATGGTCACAGCTAACGTATCCAATATCAAGAATTTTAAACGTTGCTGGTAGAACCAATTAAATTTTGTTTTCCAAATAGAACGTTGTTTTGCAGCCTGAAGCAAATCTTTTTAATTTTTCTATATAGAATGTTGATTTATCAGCTAGAAGGTCACACTCTTTAGTTTCGTTATAATCTAGAATTCAAGAACATTTTTGACAGCCTCTTTCCGATTGTTTTAGTTTGTTTCATATAAGTCTAAGCGATTCTAGTTTTGACTATTTTGCAAGTCAATGTTTCGGCTTCTCATGATTTATTTTTAACCAACAGACCTGAACTAGTTTCAAGATGAAGTAATCCCTGGTGTTCGATCATCATAATGCCAGTGTAAACAAAAGAATAAAAACTCAATCACGCAAGAAACCTAAAAGACTCAGCCATCTTTGGAATAAATGTAAATAAACAGAATGACACCAAGCATGGGCTAACGTCAAACAAAACTGTGTTAGTAAATACAAATATATTTGGAAATCTTGTTTCTTTAATTTTATTATGAACAAACAAAACTGTGTTAGTAAATACAAATATATTTGGAAATCTTTTTTCTTTAATTTTATTATGAACAAACAAAACATCAAATAAAATTAACCTTTGCTGGTTCAGTTATAAATTAAAGAAACTATGTTTTAAAATAAAAACAAAGATTTTTTTTAAAATATACAGATCTAGTACAAATGTAAAAAAGGAGGACTAATCTTAGGCCACTGCAACTTTTGCGGCCGCAGTGGGCCCCGCGCTTTTATACGCTCCGCCTATCTTAATTTTCTCTTATTAGCCGTATTAATTCCTTATAATTTCCCAAACTGGGCCGCGCACTATTGGTTTCGCATACTAAGCCGTATAGGGCCCAGCAATTGCTAAGACCGGCCCTGGTAAAAAGAGAGCACATAAGATACTTAGAAATTAAACATCATACAAACTTAGCAGAAATCTCCAAAATGAATAAGTTAAAAATGTAGTTTTTAAAGACAAAAATACAAACTTAAGGTTCTTTTTAAAGTCTAAAAATATATCCCCATATATAACACATACTTCGCATCAGCAGTTGTTTCCCAGAGGTAGTAGGATGTCTGATAAACTTCAATAAAATAGACGAAATAGGTAAAATAGCTGAACACAACAGAGATATCAATAAACTATTTTTAAAAATAAAAAACAAAGTTACTGATCCATAGGAATTACCAGCTAAATAACGAAAATAATTAAATAAGGGACTGTACCCAATCTTATCAGCCGAGCCTAATTTTTTTTTTCTGATTCCGTGCACGTAGATATATATTTGGACAAATATTCAAGTTACATGAAACAAAAAAAGAAAGTTTAAAATTTTAACGTACAACGAAAATGGACGGAGAAACGTTTCTGCACAATGAACGGTTTGCTAAATGTGTTACTCGGAATGGTATTGTCGCTGTCGAATTTCGGTAATTTTGTTTACATTTTTCAAGTTATTTTGGCCTTTGGGGACCTGGCAAAAAGCTTTAGGCACGAGGTGGAGCCCAGAGGGGCCCACTCGTACCCAGTTTTCAGGGGCCCAAAAATTTCTAGCAGCGGCCCTGGCCCCAGGATTGGAAACTATCTGAATGTGATACTAATTTTTGAAAACTGAACTAACACAGACCCTGACGGTTGAACTAACAAAGACCCTGGTGACTGAACTAACACAGACCCTGGTGATTGAACTAACACAGACCCTAGTGATTGAACTAACAAAGACCCTGGTGATTGAACTAACACAGACCCTGGTGATTGAACTAACACAGACCCTAGCGATTGAACTAGCACAGACCCTGGCGATTTAACTTAAACAGACCCTAGCGATTGAACTAGCACAGACCCTGGCGATTGAACTTAAACAGACCCTGGCGATTGAACTAGCACAGACCCTGTCGATTGAACTTAAACAGACCCCAGCGATTGAACTAGCACAGACCCTGGCGATTGAACTTAAACAGACCCTGGCGATTGAACTAACACAGACCCTGGCGATTGAACTTAAACAGACCCTGGCGATTGAACTTAAACAGACCCTAGCGATTGAACTAGCACAGACCCTGGTGATTGAACTTAAACAGACCCTAGCGATTCAACTAGCACAGACCCTGGCGATTGAACTAATACAGACCCTGGTGATTGAACTAACAAAGACCCTGGTGATTGAACTAATACAGACCCTGGCGATTGAACTTAAACAGACCCTGGTGATTGAACTAACAAAGACCCTGATGATTGAACTAATACAGACCCTGGTGATTGAACTAACAAAGACCCTGGTGATTGAACTTAAACAGACCCTGGCGATTGAACTAATACAGACCCTGGCGATTGAACTAATAAAGACCCTGGCGATTGAACTAACACAGACCCTGGCGATTGAACTAATACAGACCCTGGCGATTGAACTAACACAGACCCTGGCGATTGAACTAATACAGACCCTGGCGATTGAACTAATACAGACCCTGGCGATTGAACTAATACAGACCCTGGCGATTGAACTAACACAGACCCTGGCGATTGAACTTAAACAGACCCTGGCGATTGAACTTAAACAGACCCTGGTGATTGAACTAATACAGACCTTGGCAATTGAACTAATACAGACCCTTGCGATTGAACTTAAACAGACCCTGGCGGTTGAACTTAAACAGACCCTGGCGATTGAACTTAAACAGACCCTGGCGATTGAACTTAAACAGACCCTGACGGTTGAACTTAAACAGACCCTGGCGGTTGAACTTAAACAGACCCTGCTGATTGAACTTAAACAGACCCTGGCGATTGAACTAATACAGACCCTGGCGATTGAACTTAAACAGACCCTGGCGGTTGAACTTAAACAGACCCTGGCGGTTTTAACTTAAACAGACCCTGGCGATTGAACTTAAACAGACCCTGGCGATTGAACTAATACAGACCCTGGCGATTCAACTTAAACAGACCCTGGCGATTGAACTTAAACAGACCCTGGCGATTGAACTAACACAGACCCTGGCGATTGAACTTAAACAGGCCCTGGAGATTTTCGCTAACTAGTTTAGCTTGCAAATTACTAAAACACAAAATATATTGTAGAATAGTTGATCACCTAGACAAACACCTCCTCATATGCCCATAGCAATACGGTTTGGGGTGGGGGGGTGGAGATATATCATAAGTCACACAATTATTTGGTCTAACAGACGATCTGTTAAAAGGTTAAAAGATAACAATAATAATAAAATTCATACACTATTACTAGACTTCTGAAAAGCATTTGACAAAATTCATAACTCTAGTTTACTTGAAAAATGTCAATTCTTTTGAATGTCCAGACCCATACATTATTCGTACCTAAATTTCCTTTTACTGAGAGCAAATTGTACAGGAAAACGGATCGAAATCAACACCAATGACGAAGAGTTTCACAAGAAACTGTCTTACGCCCCCTTCTCTTCCTAATTTACATAAACGATGCACCGGAAGCCCAAGAAGATCTCAGAGGATCAAAAGTTCGTTTGTTTGGGCATGGTTATAGAATCGATAGAACAATGGTTATAGAATCGATAGAACAATGGTTATAGAATCGATAGAACAATGGTTATAGAATCGATAGAACAATGGTTTTAGAATCGATAGAACAATGGTTATAGAATCGATAGAACAATGGTTATAGAATCGATAAGAATCGATAGAACAATGGTTATAGAATCGATAGAACAATGGTTATAGAATCGATAGAACAATGGTTATAGAATCGATAGAACAATTCAACCAAGCGAGATCGTCAAATATTACAAAAATACAGTGCGAATGACGAAGACATTTTTTAAAATAAAATGTTACCAGTTAAGCAGAGGACAGATTTGTTATATTGCCGACGATAGTTTTGTTATATTGCCGACGATAGTTTTGTTATATTGCCGACGATAGATTTGTTATATTGCCGACGATAGTTTTGTTATATTTCCGACGATAGTTTTGTTGTATTGCCGACGATAGTTTTGTTGCATTTCCGACGATAGTTTTGTTATATTGCCGACGATAGTTTTGTTGTATTGCCGACGATAGTTTCGCGTCCCCTCAGCTCTGGAACAGATAAAGGGATGGGCCAATCACTGAAATCCACGTCTGATGAATGGTGTTGGGGTCACTAAGCCGGGATCGTGGGAGCAACGCCCGGATCAAGTGACTAACGTCTGTCTGCCATGGTCGGGATGAGATTGTAGCATCGCTCTATCCAGCTTTAATGACATATTACAGATGACAATTAAAATCTGGGAACTAATAGTTGGTCCTTTTGGCTTAATTCTCCCGCACAATGTGGACACTTTGGCAAAGCCCGGGAGCGATCAGAACCTGGAGTAAGATGAATGAAAGTGAAAATATTAGATCATAGATGGCAAATTTCACTACTTTCAAAAGTGTTGGCCTTCGGGTATTGAAATTATATCCCTTTACATAGTAAATATATATTTTTTTTATTGATATATTTTTTAATGTTTGAAAATTAAATTTTTAATACAATGATCTTTATTTTGGAAATGCAAATTGTTGCTACACTCCGCAGTACGGTAATCGATATAAGTTTTTATTTAGTTTGTACAGCGATGCTAACCTAACATTGTGGACGCTGTTGTGGATACATACGAAAATTTGCTCTTGACACATCTTCATGTGAAACACACGTCTGTCTAAATCTTCAGAAGAACAGGGATATAAAGAACAGCCACCCTTACACACACACACAAACACACACACACTTTCTCCGATACAGACTGCTGACCAATGATGGACGCTACTGTTTTCCTGGCGCTGACTCATGAGAGAAATGTAAAAAAAAAAAAACACACAAAGTGAATTAAGGCAGTGCGAGACTTGTCGAGTGTTTAAGAGCCATTGACGTCTATGCCCCGCTGCATGTCCATACATTCCGCCTGGTCAGCTTGGACCCACCACCAGCTTAACCCCTACTCTGTGGTACAAGACATGGATCTGATCAGAGGCGTCACTAGGGTTGGGTATTCCGGGGCGGCCCGCCCCCACCGCTGCCCGTAGTGACGCCACTGGATCTGATTCAATGCCGACGTCTGAATGCGGAAATGGATTTCTATCCTAAGACCTGGTAAGGTGAGAAACAATGTTTCTTTTGAGCTTCGCAGCAATCTAGAATTCCCGTGCACCAAATGTTGTAAAAGGTTTTTTTTTTTGAGTTTGCACATGGAGCAAGGAACCTTACAGGGAACATAGCAGGGGACAACAGGGAACAAATCAAGGAACGTTGCTAATCAAATAATTGTGTTAAACATGGCTACTTCCAGACACCACGTTGTGTTAAACCTGGCTAAACCTAGGCGACATGTTGTGTTAAACCTGGCTAAACCTAGACGACATGTTGTGTTAAACCTGGCTACTCCCAGACGTCATGTTGTGTTAAACATGGCTACTCCCAGCATCCATCACAGTCCGCCATGACAGCTAGAACTGACTCCTAGAAAACGTCAAGTGTTGTTCAAACAACAAGGCCCACAGGAGGGCTTGCATGCTGGGCCCAGCGGGTTGTCACGTCTGCGTCAGACACGTGTTTGATGTGATGGGGTCAAAGCCGGAGTCCTGCAAAGATGCTTAACTGTTAAATGATAAGGTTAGGATCGAGCTGGCATGATTCGGAAGCCTTGTCTTCTTCTATTGTTTGTAGCCGTGAGCCATGTTTATAGACGTACATGCTGTTAATGTTTGATGTAATAAAAACATAATATATAACATAATACATAATAAATATATCACCTCACTAATGCACTCCAATAAATATATCACCTCACTAATGCACTCCAATAAATATATCATCTCACTAATGCACTCCAATAAATATATCACCTCACTAATGCACTCCACTAATGCACCCCAATAAATATATCACCTCACTAATGAACCCCAATAAATATATCACCTCACTAATGCACTCCACTAATGCACCCCAATAAATATATCACCTCACTAATGCACCCCAATAAATATATCACCTCACTAATGCACTCCAATAAATATATCATCTCACTAATGCACTCCAATAAATATATCACCTCACTAATGCACTCCACTAATGCACCCCAATAAATATATCACCTCACTAATGCACTCCAATAAATATCTCACCTCACTAATGCACCCCAATAAATATATCACCTCACTAATGCACTCCACTAATGCACCCCAATAAATATATCACCTCACTAATGCACTCCACTAATGCACCCCATTCAATATATCATCTCACTAATGTTCCCAAAAAGCCAAACAACTGTAATAAAAACACCGAAAGACATAACCATCAACTCCAAGATTAATCCATTGATACACCCACAGTCCACTCAATAGTCCACCCACAGTCCACTCAATAGTCCACCCACAGTCCACTCAATAGTCCACCCACAGTCCACTCAATAGTCCACTCAATAGTCCACCCACAGTCCACTCAATAGTCCACTCAATAGTCCACCCACAGTCCACTCAATAGTCCACTCAAAAGTCCACCCACAGTCCACTCAACAGTCCACTCAATAGTCCACCCACAGTCCACTCAATAGTCCACCCACAGTCCACTCAATAATCCACTCAATAGTCCACCCACAGTCCACTCAATAGTCCACCCACAGTCCACTCAATAGTCCACCCACAGTCCACTCAATAGTCCACCCACAGTCCACTCAATAGTCCTACCACAGTCCACTCAATAGTCCACCCACAGTCCACTCAATAGTCCACCTACAGTCCACTCAATAGTCCACTCAATAGTCCACCAACAGTCCACTCAATAATCCACTCAATAGTCCACCCACAGTCCACTCAATAGTCCACTCAATAGTCCACCCACAGTCGACTCAACAGTCCACTCAATAGTCCACCCACAGTCCACTCAATAGACCACTCAATAGTCCACCCACAGTCCACTCAATAGTCCACTCAATAGTCCACCCACAGTCCACTCAAAAGTCCACTCAATAGTCCACCCACAGTCCACTCAATAGTCCACTCAATAGTCCACCCACAGTCCACTCAATAGTCCACTCAATAGTCCACTCAATAGTCCACCCATAGTCCACCCACAGTCCACTCAATAGTCCACCCACAGTCCACTCAATAGTCCACCCACAGTCCACTCAATAGTCCACCCACAGTCCACTCAAAAGTCCACCCACAGACCACTCAATAGTCCACTCAATAGTCCACCCACAGTCCACTCAATAGTCCACCCACAGTCCACTCAATAGTCCACTCAATAGTCCACTCAATAGTCCACCCACAGTCCACTCAATAGTCCACCCAGAGTCCACTCAATAGTCCACTCAATAGTCCACTCAATAGTCCACTCAATATTCCACCCACAGTCCACTCAATAGTCCACCCACAGTCCACTCAATAGTCCACTCAATAGTCCACTCAATAGTCCACCCACAGTCCACTCAATAGTCCACTCAATAGTCCACCCACAGTCCACTCAATAGTCCACTCAGATGTACCGTGCCGTAATCCCTAATAATACAACTAACTGTACCCTAAAATATGTTTTTAGAAATTACTAATACTTCCCACCCCAACCCCCACACATACATCAATAAACATACATACATAAAACGTAACGAAAATAGCAACACACACACACACACACACACACACACACACACACACACACACACACACACACACACACACAGAGAGAGAGAGAGAGAGAGACAGAAACAAACCAAAAATCCCCACAAATATCATTCATTTAATGTCAATGATTTATGGATTATCTTTATTTCTCAAGACTGAATCCAATCCACAATAAAATCCTCCTCTCTATTGCTGCACGATGTGGAGCACGCGCTGTGGCGCTGCACTCTTTTCACCCAAGTGCCGCACGGTGCAGACTGACACCTTCCACAGCACCGCGGGGTGTCCGTCCGTAACGACTCCACAATTATTGGTCATTAAAACGTCTCCCAGCCCCCCGCCTCCCTTGATTGCCCACACCGGATCTGTTATCTCTCACTGCCCAATCTGGTCCCCACCAGAAGGTTTCTCCCTGGTTATCTAGGAACAATGGTGTGCAGTGATCAGAGTGGGTTGGGGTAGCTAGGGGTCTGGGGTGACTAGGGGTCGGGGGTGGCTAGGGTCGGGGTGGCTAGAGTCGGGGGTAGCTGAAACAAAAATAGACCATCAACTCCCAGTTAGAAAGAAAATAAGTTATTTATGAATACGGTATGTAGAAGCAACAACAACAACAAAACCAAAAAAAAGGTTGCTACTGAACAACGGACGTATCGGCGAAAAGCCTTCCCCATGGAACAAACCTAACACAAAGTAAGTGAATAAAGTAAAGCCTTCCCCGTGGAACCAGCCTAACACAAAGTAAGTGAATAAAGTAAAGAGTGGTGTCTACTTAGACTACACGCATAAATAAATTTTACTTGCTTTACCTGTTTTGTTTTTTTAATATGATAATTTTTAACTAGTATCACACTATAATCACCCTTATTGTACTGATCGCAATACTATCCCACTATAATCACCTTTATTGTACTTCACTTAAACAGGTTACGCTGGGATTTACTTCACCATGGTTATATAATGTTTCTACAAAACTTTGACGTCACAGCCACCTGATCGTTGTCATGAATATTTACAAATTACAACCTTATAAACTCTGACATTTAGAGAAAACCTCCAAGTCTATTCAACAACCGAAAAAAAACTAGTCAAGGGGAGACAATGGGATCGTTCCAATATGTGGCGGACAACTCGTGGCTTATTAATTAACTGTTGCTTCAAATGACTGGACTGATAACTGGTTCTGATATCTCTGACTAATTGTTTTAGAGGCGGGGGGGGGGGGGGGGGGNGGGGGTAAGGAGATAGGGAACCAGGAATTTTCATTTGTTGCTAACACGACAGACGAGCGAAGTGGGATCAATTGACTAGGTGTACGTACAAGGGTTTGTTCATGGGTTTGTTCATGGGTTTGTTCATGGGTTTGTTCATGTGTTTGTTCATAGGTTTGTTCATGGGTTTGTTCATGTGTTTGTTCATAGGTTTGTTCATGTGTTTGTTCATGGGTTTGTTCATGTGTTTGTTCATGGGTTTGTTCATGTGTTTGTTCATGGGTTTGTTCATGGGTTTGTTCATGGGTTTGTTCATGTGTTTGTTCATGAGTTTGTTCATGGGTTTGTTCATGAGTTTGTTCATGGGTTTTTTCATGTGTTTGTTCATGGGTTTGTTCATGGGTTTGTTCCTGGGTTTGTTCATAGGTTTGTTCATGGGTTTGTTCATAGGTTTTTATGAGTTTTTTCATGGGTTTTATTCATGTGTTTGTTCATAGGTTTGTTCGTGTGTTTGTCCATGGGTTTGTTCGATGGCTTTGTTCATAGGTTTGTTCATAGGTTTATCAGTGGTTTGTTCATAGGTTTGTTCAGTGGTTTGTCCATGGGTTTGTTCATAGGTTTGTTCAGTGGTTTGTTCAGTGGTTTGTTCATGGGTTTGTTCATGGGTTTGTTCATGGGTTTGTTCATGGGTTTGTTCATAGGTTTGTTCATGGCTTTGTTCATAGGTTTGTTCATAGGTTTGTTCATAGGTTTGTTCATAGGTTTGTTCATGGGTTTGTTCATAGGTTTGTTCATGGGTTTGTTCATGGGTTTGTTCATGGGTTTGTTCATAGGTTTGTTAATGGGTTTCTTCATTGGTTTGTTCAGTGGTTTGTTCATGGGTTTGTTCATAGGTTTGTTCTGTGGTTTGTTCATGTGTTTGTTCATAGGTTTATTCATGTGTTTGTTCATGGGTTTGTTCATGTGTTTGTTCATGT
Organism: Radix auricularia; assembly: GCA_002072015.1. Lineage (NCBI taxonomy): Eukaryota > Metazoa > Mollusca > Gastropoda > Lymnaeidae > Radix > Radix auricularia. The sequence goes on along the minus strand of MUZC01004493.1, from coordinate 72,016 downwards.
GTTTGTTCATAGGTTTGTTCGTGTGTTTGTTCAGTGGTTTGTTCATAGGTTTGTTCAGTGGTTTGTCCATGGGTTTGTTCATAGGTTTGTTCAGTGGTTTGTTCAGTGGTTTGTTCATGGGTTTGTTCATGGGTTTGTTCATGGGTTTGTTCATGGGTTTGTTCATGGCTTTGTTCATATGTTTGTTAATAGGTTTGTTCATAGGTTTGTTCATAGGTTTGTTCATGGGTTTGTTCATAGGTTTGTTCATGGGTTTGTTCATGGGTTTGTTCATAGGTTTGTTAATGGGTTTGTTCATAGGTTTGTTCAGTGGTTTGTTCATGGGTTTGTTCATAGGTTTGTTCTGTGGTTTGTTCATGGGTTTGTTCATAGGTTTGTTCAGTGGTTTGTTTATGGGTTTGTTCATAGGTTTGTTCAGTGGTTCGTTCATGGGTTTGTTCATGGGTTTGTTTATAGGTTTGTTCAGTGGTTTGTTCATGGGTTTGTTCATAGGTTTGTTCATGGCTTTGTTCATAGGTTTGTTCATAGGTTTGTTCATAGGTTTGATCATAGGTTTGTTCATAGGTTTGTTCATGGGTTAGTTCATGGGTTTGTTCATGGGTTTTTTCATAGGTTTGTTAATGGGTTTGTTCATAGGTTTGTTCAGTGGTTTGTTCATGGGTTTGTTCATGGGTTTGTTCATGGGTTTGTTCATGGGTTTGTTCATAGGTTTGTTCATGGGTTTGTTCTTGGGTTTGTTCATAGGTTTTTCATTGGTTTGGTTACTGGTTTGTTTATGGGTTTGTTAACAACGGTTTAATCTATACCTTTATGTATTCTTTTCAAGTATAATTCATAATTTTACAAGTAGAATATATATTTTCAGAAGTAATATCTATACTCATGTATCACGGACAGGAATTCATTTTAAAAAATCTCTACATGACGTAACGGGGAGGGTGGGCTAATATCGCTACTCCTGTTATAGCTGATATTATGTCTATGAAAGTCTTGTCTTGAAATCTGTCTATGAAAGTCTTGTCTTGAAATCTGTCTATGAAAGTCTTGTCTTGAAATCTGTCTATGTAAGTTTTATTTTCAAAGTGTTAAAACTTAGGCTATGCGATCACATACATTTATCTTACTCTCTTGCCCGATGAGAATGCACCAACAGCGATATTTGCTTTCACACAAAGTCTTCTTGCTGCCTGTCTTCTTGCTGCCTGTCTTCTTGCTGCCTGTCTTCTTGCTGCCTGTCTTCTTGCTGCCTGTCTTCTTGCTTCCTGTCTTCTTGCTGCCTGTCTTCTTGCTGCCTGTCTTCTTGCTGCCTGTTTTCTTGCTGCCTGTCTTCTTGCTGCCTGTCTTCTTGCTGCCTGTCTGGGGGGGGGGTAAGGAGATAGGGAACCAGGAATTTTCATTTGTTGCTAACACGACAGACGAGCGAAGTGGGATCAATTGACTAGGTGTACGTACAAGGGTTTG
>MUZC01004493.1:0-22986 GCA_002072015.1 Radix auricularia | reverse complement strand
TTGATCTAGAGCCGACTGTTGTTGGTAGGGGGGCGGGTGTGTGGTAGAGGGAGTGTGGCCAGTGTGGGGACGGCTGTTGTGTGCGGCGGTTGATTCAAGTGCAGTGGTTTGTTTACAGCTCCCAGATTAAATTTCATTTATCATCTTTACTCTATGTGCTATGAAGTTCCAATAGTGAACGCCTCCTATTATAAAGCTCTCTAGACAGCTTTAAAACAATAAGTTTCGTTAGTGACTCCTTTAAAACAATAACAATCAAAATTCTTCCCTCTCAGATGAGATCAGAACGGGCACCTACCGACAACTTTACCACCCAGAGCAGATGATCACGGGTAAAGAGGATGCCGCCAATAATTACGCCAGAGGCCATTACACAATCGGCAAAGAAATAGTGGACCTCGTACTTGACCGCATGAGGAAGTGTGCTGACCAGTGCTCTGGGCTCCAAGGATTCCTTATTTTCCACAGGTCTGTAGAAAGGTCAATGTCCTTGGGAGTTCAATGTCCATGGGAGTTCAATGTCCTTGGGGGATCGGAGATGTCGTTGAGGGATCGGAGATGTCGTTGAGGGATCGGAGATGTCGGCGGGGGGATCGGAGATGTCGGCGGGGGGATCGGAGATGTCGGCTGGTGGTAGATAAACTTTGTTTTTAAATATTTTGACTTAACTATAAACGCTTTTAGAACATGTAACAATGATTTCATTTTTTTGTATCTTGGCCTAGTTTTGGTGGAGGCACCGGATCTGGATTCACGTCACTACTAATGGAGCGACTCTCTGTTGACTATGGAAAGAAATCCAAACTTGAGTTTGCAGTCTATCCAGCCCCCAGGGTAAATATTTTAAATTTTCTGCTTGGCTTTTTGGCCATTCATCTCCTAGATGTTTAATTAGATTATTGCTCCACTTGAAAATGTTTGGTCTTAGTTATGGCTTGTTTTAAATATGTTTGGTCTTAGTTATGGCTTGTTTTAAATATGTTTGGTCTTAGTTATGGCTTGTGTTAAATTTGTTTGGTCTTAGTTATGGCTTGTTTTAAATATGTTTGGTCTTAGTTATGGCTTGTTTTCTAAATATGTTTGGTCTTAGTTATGGCTTGTTTTAAATATGTTTGTTCTTAGTTATGGCTTGTTTTAAATATGTTTGGTCTTAGTTATGGCTTGTTTTAAATATGTTTGGTCTTAGTTATGGCTTGTTTTAAATGTGTTTGGTCTTAGTTATGGCTTGTTTTAAATCTAAGCAGATCGCAATTTTTACACGTTATGAACGTTTTCAAACGCAATATTTTAAACACAATAATCATTTAAAACACGATTCCTCCATCAATACTGTTTGTTTAAAGTCTACAACGCTAGGGTTGCGTCACAAATCTTTACTTTGTAATTGCCGCAGTCAAGTTTTCTGTTATGTTTTTAACATGGTCAAGTTACTACAGCCCTGTTTTTCTAATGTTATCTTTTAACATGGTCAAGTTACTACAGCCTTGTTTTTCTAATGTTATCTTTTAACATATTCAAGTTACTACACTCCAGTTTTCTAATGTTATCTTTTAATATATTCAAGTTACTACACTCCATTTTTCTAATGTTATCTTTTAATATTCAAGTTACTACACTCCAGTTTTCCAATGTTATCTTTTAATATATTCAAGTTACTACACTCCAGTTTTCCAATGTTATCTTTTAACATGGTCAAGTTACTACAGCCCTGTTTTTCTAATGTTATCTTTTAACATATTCAAGTTACTACAGCCCTGTTTTCCAATGTTATCTTTTAACATATTCAAGTTACTACATTCCAGTTTTCTAATGTTATCTTTTAACATATTCAAGTTACTACATTCCAGTTTTCTAATTGAATATTTTAATTGGTCAAGATCTCCACTGCGGTAGTTGAGCCGTACAACTCGGTGTTGACCACACACACCACACTGGAACACTCGGACTGCGCCTTCATGGTGGACAATGAAGCCATCTTTGACATTTGTAGACGTAACCTTGACGTTGAGCGTCCGAGCTACATCAACTTGAACCGTCTGGTGGCTCAAATAGTTTCTTCAGTAACCGCCTCATTGAGGTAAATAATAGAACCGTCTGGTGGCTCAAATAGTTTCTTCAGTCACCGCCTCATTGAGGTAAATATTAGAAAGTCAAACTGTGCTAGTGCTTTTGTTGACGTTCAAAAAGTTAAATGGTAAATAATAGAATAGTCAAAACTATGCTAGGGCTTTTGTTGACGTTCAAAAAGTTAAAATGGTAAATAATAGAATAGTCAAAACTATGCTAGGGCTTTTGTTGACGTTCAAAAAGTTAAATGGTAAATATTAGAATAGTCAAACTGCTAGTGTTTTTGTTGACGTTCAAAAAGTTAAATGGTAAATAATAGAATAGTCAAACTATGCTAGGGCTTTTGTTGACGTTCAAAAAGTTAAATGGTAAATAATAGAATAGTCAAAACTATACTAGGGCTTTTGTTGACGTTCAAAAAGTTAAATGGTAAATAATAGAATAGTCAAACTATGCTAGGGCTTTTGTTGACGTTCAAAAAGTTCAATTACATTTCAGTTACTTCAGTTTTCTAACTGATCTTTTTTTAAAAAGTGAAATCAAAATTTCTTTCTTTTCTTTTTTAAGGTTTGATGGTGCACTGAATGTTGATTTGACTGAGTTCCAAACCAATTTGGTTCCTTACCCACGCATTCACTTCCCACTGGCAACATATGCTCCAGTTATTTCTGCTGAGAAGGTAGGTTTGTATTTTCATGTTCAGACACAGGTGTTAGGTCATTCATGTGGTTGATGTTAATACACGGGTGTTAGGTCATTCATGTGGCTGTTGACACACAGGTGTTAGGTCATTGATACGATTGATGTTCATTTGGTATAATTAATCCTGATTGTTTTATTTTCAGAATTTCTCAGCATGGTTTTAGAATTGGTACTTTATTTCCAGTTTCTATAAATGTAAACTTTAGCTCTAAATAAACTTTCAAGTGTCTCGTATTTCCCAGGACTACCATGAACAAATCTCTGTGCCTGATATCACCAATCTTGTATATCCCAGGCCTACCATGAACAAATCTCTGTGGCTGATATCACCAATCTTATATTTCCCAGGCCTACCATGAACAAATCTCTGTGGCTGATATCACCAATCTTGTATTTCCCAGGCCTACCATGAACAAATCTCTGTGGCTGATATCACCAACGCCTGCTTTGAGCCTGCCAACACCATGGTAAAGTGTGACCCACGTCACGGCAAGTACATGGCCTGCTGTATGTTGTATAGAGGGGATGTTGTCCCCAAGGACGTCAATGCTGCCATAGCCACCATCAAGACCAGGAGGACCATCCAGTTTGTTGACTGGTGCCCCACTGGATTTAAGGTATACATTTGGTTGACTGGTGCCCCACTGGATTTAAGGTATACATTTGGTTGACTGGTGCCCCACTGGATTTAAGGTATACATTTGGTTGACTGTTTTCCAACTGGATTTAAAGTATACATTTAGTTGACTGGTGCCCAACTGGATTTAAGGTATACATTTAGTTGACTGTTGCCCAACTGGATTTAAGGTATACATTTAGTTGACTGGTGCCCCACTGGATTTAAGGTATATATTTAGTTGACTGATGCCTAACCGGATTTATGGTATACATTTAGTTGAGGGTCTAGTCTAGACCGTCAGTTAAATGAAAGATAGAGAAGGCATTTTAAAGCGTTGTAATTTACTTGTCCTACAATGTTGTGGACTGCCTGGTAACATTTCTTGTAAAAATTATTGGTTGGTTTTGTATGAATAAGAGATGTTAACAAGATTTTCCGATTACTTTTAACTTGTTGGGTATCAATTTCTGATTACTTTCAGCTTGTTTGTCATCAGTTTCTGATTACTTTCAACTTGTTGCTCAACAATTTCTGATTACTTTCAACTTGTTGCTCAACAATTTCTGATTACTTTCAACCTGGTGGTCAACAATTTCCAATAACTTTTAACTTGTTGGTCAACACTTTCAGGTTGGCATCAATTACCAGCCCCCAACAGTCGTTCCTGGTGGAGATCTGGCTAAAGTCCAGCGAGCTTTGTGCATGTTGAGCAACACCACTGCTATCGCTGAGGCTTGGGCCAGACTTGACCATAAGTTTGACCTCATGTACGCCAAACGTGCCTTTGTCCACTGGTGAGTAGGCCTGGTGGGTACTGCCGGCCCGGTGGGTACTGCCGGCCCGGTGGGTACTGCCGGCCCGGTGGGTACTGCCGGCCCGGTGGGTACTGCCGGCCCGGTGGGTACTGCCTACAAAATTTACAGTGAATTATATTTATAGGTTTCATGCATAATATTAACAACGGCTGTGTTAATATCATATATCAAATGTTAATCATACTAAAATCGTACTTCCATAATTAATAATTAATAACATATTTTATTGTGATATTAAATTATATATTCGATATTGTGATGTCCAGTAATGACCAAAAAATTTTCAAATTTAATCATAAAATTATAATCATTTAAAAGGTATTTTATTTTATAAAGATTTTAATCAAAATAATTTGACTATTTGCCTTTGTATTTATCATTTATATTTATTTATATCTCCCTTCAAATCTTGTTTAAAAAAATCTTGATCCTGTTTTCACTTGCCCAGTTAGTGAAACTTGTTTTTGTTTGTCTCTTAGGTACGTAGGGGAGGGGATGGAGGAGGGAGAGTTTTCCGAGGCTCGCGAGGATCTGGCAGCTCTTGAGAAAGATTATGAGGAGGTGGGAGTGGACTCTGGGCCTAAGGATGATGACGAGGGAGAGGAGGCAGAATATTGACGGAGCGTCACTAATGTCCAGACGCATCTAAACTGACCAGTCAGTCCTAGCTACACTGACCAGTCAGTCCTAGCTACACTGACCAGTCAGTCCTAGCTACACTGACCAGTCAGTCCTAGCTACACTGACCTGTCAGTCCTAGCTACACTGACCTGTCAGTCCTAGCTACACTGACCTGTCAGTCCTAGCTACACTGACCAGTCAGTCCTAGCTACACTGACCAGTCAGTCCTAGCTACACTGACCAGTCAGTCCTAGCTACACTGACCAGTCAGTCCCAGCTACACTGACCAGTCAGTCCTGTTGTCTTGTTTAAGTTTAGTATTAGGGTAGAGTTAATTTATGTCATTTCTCCAAAGGACCTAGTTAAGTAGCATAGAAATGATATATTATCTGCTCATTTCTATGGATAATCTTTGCTGGTGCTTTCAGACGTTGTTAGTAGTTGTGACTTGGTCTTTTGAGACTTGTTTGAACCAAAAGATATGAATTTATTTATGAATTTATTTCATATGTCAAATGAATGTTCCATTTGTAAAGTATTTGCTGTTTCTGAAAATCATGAAAAATTAAATGTTTGATATGTTTGACTTTTTAAAAGATTTTTTTGTCTTGTATTTCAACGGGTGAATGAGTGGAATGTTATTAGGTCAGGCCTGGCTGCACTTTAGGTCAGGCCTGGCTGGCACTTTAGGTCAGACCTGGCTGCCCTACCAAATAATCTTGAATAGGGAAATGTGTGAAACCTCTTGAATAGGGAAATCTAAGAACCTAACTAAACTTGGCCCTTGTGAAATGTATCCGGAATTGATTGGTGCTGCTTATAAAGATTGGTTGAAGGATGATATGGTGCTAGTAGATCTAAATACTATTTTTTTTGTAAAGTGCGACACAGACTCTTCATTGCCTAGTACATTTCCTATCAGTTCTGGCACTCACTAGTTTAATCGGGCCTCAATCCACATTTCAATGAGGGAGAACAGTGCTTTTTTCAGTAGGAACTCATGGGAACTGAGTCCCCATACCTTTTTTGGCCAGATTCGTGAATATTGATATAAATAGTAGGCATTTTAATTACTGTCAGTCCTTTGAAAGGGGATTCTCTCAAATAAATTCGATAATCACCCCAACGAGCTTATGACAAAGTCTCTGCACTTTTATTCATCGGATTGGTCGGCCCCCCCTCTCCCCCACTAACATATTTTGATTCTACAAAGTACGTAGACTCTTGGCTGTTTCGTGGCAGACATTCAGCTCTAGACTCGTAAAGCCAGAAAAGAAACAGATAATTTGTCAGATGAAAACATAAGGAAACTCTGGAAGTTGTTTTAAAGCTTAATACGGTACCAGTATTATAATACAGTAGAATACATTTTTCCACATAAACTATATAGTCAGGCAGGTTTTTATTATAAACTCTTTTGAGTCTCTCACTTTCTTATTTTTAAAAAAAAAGTTTATTTCTTTAAATATCTGTACAGTAAAATGTGTGTTCAGTGAAATATTCAATTATAGACTATTAATATTATAGTATTTTCTGACATAAGTTAAAAACGGATGTGAAATGAGTTCCCAAACATTTTTCGCTAGAAAAAAAATCATGTTAAGCCTGGTCCCTTTTGGAACTCAGGACGTGTTAGCGCATTTTCGTATTATTTATCAGTACTTATGTTAGATATCAGCATTATGTAGTTATCAGTAATTGTGTTTAGATTTTAGACATATTTTTATGAATTTTCTTGTGTAATGAATATACCTGACATTTTTTTTATTTAAAAGTCATTTCTTTACATTTTAAAAAAAATTATTTTCTCTTTAATCTAACTACAAGTCACCACAAATGATGACGTAAAACTCTCTAAACTTTTACACATATTCTAATGACGTCAACAAAAAAACCAACAAAAAAGAAACTAATTCTTTTGCACGCCTTCGCACCACTCTTCAATGCTTGAAAAATGATGTATTCGACTTCCGGCAATGGCGGCCGTTCCCTGCGCCAGTGTTACCTCTCGATTCGCAAAGTTTTTTGGTAGTTTTAACGGGTTTTTTTAACGGATCGAGTAACTGAGTGTTGATGCACAAATGGCACGTCAGGACATACAAAAAACATATATACATCATGGGTCTAGGACTTATGGATGCTGTGATCAAAGGTGATGACAGACGGACAAAACGGGTGCAATAGCGCATTCGACTTCTCGAAAATGCGCTAAAAAGCACTGAATCTCCAGAACATTGGAGTTGACGGTGTCAGTTGTACAAGTCAGTTGTATATGGACAGGCATTTTATTGGAGCAGCATTAGTTCTCTAGGTATATTATATTGGCAAGAACATTGTCACATGATAGGAATTGTAACTGTTATTTGACCCCATCCCCTAAAATTAATGAAAAAGATTCAAGATTTAAATATTTCCATAGTTACTCACTAGAGACATCTAAGCATGACAACCGTGGCGGATTTAGGTTTCTCTGCGTGGGGGGTCGAGGAGAATTTCAGGGGGGCGCCATCAAATTTTACTACTGACTACTGACCGAGCATTACGTAAATTCTAATTATTAGCCTACTAATTTGGTACATGTTCCTAATCATTGAACAAGTCAAACAGAAGCAACAATATAAACACATATGTTTTCAAATTAGTTACGTAAATTTATTTCAATAGTATCATTAGCAAGATGTTTGAACTAAGAAAGAAACTCTGTTTGTGCGAATTATAGAGCCCTGAGCCCTAATTAAATTAATATCTACGTGATTTCAGAGAAGCAAAACGATTTATCGTTGATTCAAAGTTAACGTTCTCAGCTAGATCACGTTCATTCGAAATTATTGCCAATCCAGACAGACGTTCGTTTGTCATTTTGGAGCTCAAATAATTTTTGATGATTTTCAGTCACTGCTTACAGGAAGATTCAAGTAAATCTTATAGAGTATTGACACAGATGGATACCTGATATTTGTTTTTCAGTCCAGAATGGCAGAAGCTCTTTATGTTGTATAGTTCACTAGATAGTGAGGGACTTTTTGATGTTTCAAAATCTTTGAAGGTATAATATTCAACGATTGCTTCTTCAAGGTTAATGTCTCGTTTGTAAATTTTGCATGCACTTCGAAAAGAATCTTTATTTGGGATGGATCAATACAATAGAAATAAATAACTGTGCCCCGAAAGTAATTAAATCGATCATCTATTTGTGCTACAAGTGTATCCAAGATAGTAAAGTACGTTTCAGATTTAAAGCTTATAGTTGGATCATCAACCCTTTCATCTCTGCTAAGTTCACCTGCCATACTTTTCTTTTTTGCAATTCGCTTTTCTTTAAATTTTGTTTTTAACATCTAGTTTGGAACAATTTTCGTTAAAAAATTATTTGACATCTACTTTCAGAATTTTAACAGCTTTATCGCTTCTCATTTAAACAAACTTAAATAAAACGAATATAAAAAATAAAAACAAAATAAAAATAAAAACTTAATTTGAGTCCGTTGAAAAAGGCTTTTTGCCAAAACATTCACTGTTTTGTTGCGTCCTGTCGGGCTAACCCTTACCCTGTTTACGTCTTTTCCATTTACTTTTTTTATAAGCCTGATTGCAGTCTAACCCCCCTTTTTGTTTACAGCATCGATAAATCATTTTGCAAATGCAATGTCGATGCTCTTGCGCTGCAAGTAGTTTGATAACACAAAGATATTATCCAACAACTTTTGAACAAATAACAGAAAAAAACAAAAGAATATTTTGCTATTAAAACCGATGGTCCCATAGCTTCTTCTCTGACACTTCCTTTATATTCTGTTGATTCCCCTAAATTTATATCTTATAGAGTGGCTGGAATAGCAGAGAATGAAGGATCCAGCAACTGCATGCTTAGGGCTTGTCCATCTTGTATCAGAAGGTATTTTCAGGGTATCTACTGATGATTCATATTGAGATTTATGATGTTCTTTAAGAGAATGTAGACGTGATAAACTACACGGAGAGAATGCATACAACCGTTCAGCTATGTCGAAAAATAACTTTACATCATTGCTTCTATAGTAACAAAATTCAAAACATTGGCACATAGATGGCATTGGATGAAAGTTTCATTAAATGAGTTTGAATTCCACTTTTAATTCCAGACATCAGAGATGTGCCATCATACGCCTTTCCTCCTCATATTCTCAATAATTGCGGCAGCATTGCTGTTAACCACAGTATAAAAGCCTATAAATATTTCCACATGTCCTGATATTAACGCTGAACATAAAGAAACTGACATCGGATCCATTTTAGATATATCAATGGTTTAATCAATAATAAAAGAATTGTGCAGAATTAACTTCATTATCAATTATCGCCGATAATTCAGATGCAAGTAATTCAATTAAATCATTACTTTAAAAAGTTCACTTTTCTATCTAAACTTGAGATGACTGTCTAAAGTCAAATCATATTTGGCTAACAAAGATAACATTTCCAGAAAATCTCCAGTATTCCTACAACTACCATCACAAAAGCAATAATGTACTATGTGTCCTCTAAAGGGCAAACCTTGTTTTGCTGAGAACAACGTCACGTCTATCATTCATTTCAATACTTCTCTATTCTTTTCCACTTGGAGACGCACCTGACAGATCAACCCAGATATTACAGTTTTTAAATACGATATTTAGCAAGCCAATATATTGCAGTTTAGTGTTGATTAGATTAGCAATCTTTTTTTTCCTGCTCTAGTGAATCCTTTTTAGTGTTCATCGCGGGCGTCTTAAGGGGGCGCCACAGGGGCGCGGGGGGCAGGCCGCCCCCTGCCCTATAGCTAAATCTGCCACTGATGACAACAACCTTGATTCATTTTGTAATGCCTTGCAATAAAAAGTCTGCCCTGACCAGGGGTGTCCAAAGTCCGACCAGCAGGCCCGCGAAGCAATTTAACTGGCCCGAGGCCTTATCTCAAATAACCGACGGACGTATGGCAATAACAGCTAGCTATATATTAACTCTATTCGCTCTAAAGCCTTTCTTCACTGCCAGTTTAGTAGTTTTTTTCTTGACACCCAGGGAGAATACAAAAATGTAAGATGGCTCAGTCGGGGACAACACTTCACTGCTTCTACACACTTTTAAAAAATTGGGCATCCCAGAAATTGGTACTGCTAGGCTGGCAGATTTTGAATTTTTAGTTGTGACAAAACACCAACCGTTCTTAACACAAATCTTCAAGGGCACAATGCAGTGGTAAGCCAATTGTATTCACATATCAAGACCTTTGTGAAAAAGCTGAACAACTTTTTCAAACCCAAGTCTTTCAAACGGGCAACTCTCTCAAACGGGCAACTCTCTCAAAGGGGCAACTCTCTCAAACGGGCAACTCTCTCAAAGGGGCAACTCTCTCAAACGGGCAACTCTCTCAAGTGTAGCCTTGTACCACACATTACCAAAAGGGAATTTTTAAAAAAAATTTACTGAAAGAAGCTTCAATGAGCAAATGCAGAAATATGTTGTAGATGTCAAATCCATGACTGATGAATTTCAAAGGACTTTCTACTTTGAAAATGAAATTAAAAGTTTTTTCTTTACTTTTCTCTGTTGAACCTGTCGATGCTCCAGGCAATCTGCAACTGAATCTAATCAAGTAGTTGAGTATTGCTGAATGTCGCAAAAGACAACAGCTTTCTGGCATTGACTTTTAGTCAGCTGGATAAAGAGATTCAAATAGATTCCCCCATTTGCTAATGAAATGATGGGCTTGTTTGGATCGACATATTTAGGTGAGCAGACATTTTCAGTTATGAATATTAACTGTGTGAAGATGAGAAGAACTGACTTTTACATCCGTAATATTATACCTGACTCTTACATACGTAATAGTATACGTATCAAAACCATTGGCATTGAACCTGACTTCAAGTATTTAATGCATTCAATATCTCAGTTCTACATAAGACATCAAAATTTTGCTATACACAAATTTTATGTCATTTTCATATCATTTAAATCCGGCCCGCGAATATCTTTACTTCAAGGGAGAAAAAAAACAAATTACAAAACTATTTGTGTATGAAGACAATAAATTTAAGCTTTATTTATGAACTAATACTAATAATAGTAGGCTAATGCCTTCATCAGTACAATCATCAGTACAATAACATGAATAATTACTTACATATATCTTAAAACATGTGATACTGTCATCACGAAATATGACATTAATTAACTAGTATACGTTATGGCATCTTTCCGCCTACGAAAGACGATAGATTTATCTTTGTTATTTTCAGCACTTGGTGTGGCTGATGAGACCAATCCTGAGTGGCAGTCTCTTTTGCATGTTACACACACGAATGTAGTTGGGTAGTGTTGCCTGGCTTTTCTCCTCGCTCTTTTTTTCAACTGCTTCAGCCCTGATTTGCCCCACTGCTCTTAGCTATGGCGGATTAGGGGGGGGGGGGGCTGAACGGGCTAAAGCTACGGGCCCCCGACGGTTTAGGGGCCCCCAAACTTTTGATATTTTATAATAAAAGTGTACAAATGTTTGAACGAACCCTTGGAAATATAATAAATAAAATAAATTAATAAATATTATCTCTACAACTGGATATAGTTGCGTCCCTTTTGAGAACATAGTTTAAATTGTTCTTTATATTTTTAAAATTTCTCCGTTGTGACGAGCTCCGCTGGCCGTGTGGTGTGTGGAGAGAGTAATGGCTTTTGATGCCAGCGGTACCGGCTTCGATTCCCAGGAGTGGAAGTAAAAGTTTTTGTTTTCACACTCAATTGTAACATACCGGCGAACACTTCAAACAGATACTTCTTCGTGGTTTTTTTTTTCATTATTAATATTTAGTTACAGTCTTATATTAGCTGTTAACAATCATTTTAAGGGACGCTGGCTAGATAGGGCCCCCGTTTGATTGCAGCCCGGGGCCCCGTGCAGTCTTAATCCGCCCCTGGCTCTTAGTGATCCTTCTTTCACTATAGCCCGCCACTTGCCCCGCCAGATTTTTCCATCTTTGTATGTCAATGTTGGCTGCTTTCATGGCTGACCAACCGACCTTTTCCCTGTCGCCAGCTCGCTGTATAGGACATCTTTGGGTATGCGACCAGTCTGCATTCTCTTGACGTGTTCAAGCCAACAAAGGCGTCTTTGCCTTAATATTAATATATCATATAGAATGGGACTGCATTAAAGCTTTTAAATAAAATACAAAATACACAAACTAATTGTCCAAGAAAACAATAAATTTGAGCTTTATTTTTAAACTAACCCGCCTTTAGACGTTTCGGCTAATGCCTTCATGACTACAATAACACGAAATAAGTACTTACATAAGTAAAATGTTTTAAGAATTTAACTATTACTTATGTAAGTACTTATTTCATTTCACTGTACTGTACTGTTGAAGGCATTAGCCGAAACGTCTACTGTATTGTTAGTTCATAAATAAAGCTCAAATTTATTGTTTTCTTGCACAATTAGTTGCTGTATTTTGTATTTTTGTTAATATGGCTGGAATGCTGCCATGCTTGCTTGAGCCAGGACCTCAGTGTTGGGGACTTTCTCTTGCCATTTCATGTTTAGGATGCGGCGCAGGCATCTGAGGTGTAAGCTATTAAGCCTTCTTTCTATTTTTCAGTCCAAGACTCGTATCCGTAGAGAATTATGTTTAATACGCAGGCCTGGTATACCTGGAGCTTAGTCCTTGCTGTAAATTTGGCATCAGACCAGACTCTTTTGTACAGTCTGGTTATTAAAGTTGCGGCCTCCCCTATCACACCCCTTATCTCATCTTCCAGTGAGAGGGTGCTCGGGGTGTTCGATCCCAAATATGTAAAACTGTCAACAAAATCCAGGTTGCAGTCGTCAATGGTGATAGTGGGGAGGGAGGCAGTATCTTGTACCATAATGTTGGTTTTCTTTATGATAATGGTCAGGCATCGGAGAGGTTGGACACGAGGTTCTGCAGTCCGTCTGCTGTGTGAGATATAAGGCGGCATCGTCTGCAAAACAAGAGCTCGCGCTTGCGAATAAGAGCTCGCGCATCAAAATCTTTCTTACTTTGGTCATTGCTCTGAGCTGGGCTGTATTTAATAATCTCACGTCAGCTCTGGTGTGTATGTGTATCCCCTCGCTGTTGTTCTTGAAGACATATTGGAGTAAGATGGAGAAGAATATAGCGAAGAGAGTAGGTGCCTGCACGCAGCCTTGCTTTACTCCACTACTTACTGGGTAAGCGTCTAAGGTGGCACCATTATAGCACACCTTGCCCTGCATGTTATCGTGGAATTGCTTGATAATGTTAAGCAGATGTGTAGGGAAGCCTATTTTATATTAAGATCTGGAAAGGCCGCTTCTGCTAAAAATGTCAAAAGCTTTAGTTAGGTCGACGAACGCGATATATAGAGGCATATGTTGCTCCCTGCATTACTCCTACAGCTGGCGCAGAGAGAAGATCATGATTATGGTTGATCTTCCAGCTCGAAAGCCACACTGCGATTCTGGAAGTACACGCGATGCTAGGGTCTGCAGGCGTGTTAATGCAACTCGAGCGAAGGCCGTTCCAACTATACTGAGGAGAGAGATTCCACGATAGTTATTGCAGTCACTCTTGTCTCCTTAACTCTTATACAATGTAACGGTGTTGGCATCTTTTAACTTCTGTGGTATCTGTCTCTGTTCCCCGCACAGAGTGAGGCTGTAAAAGTACTTCTCTTCCACATTTGAATTCCAGCATTTCTAGGGACTTTCCGCTGGCTAGACAATCGATGGCTCTACCTAGCTCATCTATGGTGGGTAGGGTATCAAGCTCTTGCATGATAGACAGGTCTGGGATATAGTCCAGGTTAGCAGTTGAGACATGGTTAATTGTCACGTACAATTCCAAGTAGTGCTCAAACAACCGTTTGTGTTTTTGTCTCGATCAGTGATAAGTTCCCCTGATTTTGACATTAAGAGTTGCTGTTTTGGAGGTCAGAGGGCTTGTTGCTTGTTTTATATTTTCGTACATAACCTTTGTTACGCCTCTATCAGCAGCTGGCTGTATGCTGGAACTTAAATTAGGTCATTATGTGTTAACGTAGTGGCGAGCTGCTTGCTGGGCAATGTAGAGTTTCTGGGCAAGGCCTGTCTTTATAGGCTAACAGAGCCTTTCTTTTTGCCACAGTGACATGCTTCATCTCCTCCAAGTGCGCCTCCAACCAATCTGCACTTTTGCGTTCTCTCTTGCCAAATGCCGCAATAGCTGAGTCATATATGGTGTCCCACATTGTGTCTACTGGTGGAATTTGTAGAAAAGCTTCTTGTAGTCTGGGTGTATTCGGCTGTTCTCTCTAGAATCTTGGTGAAGCAGATGCCTATGCGTGGTTTGTCCTTGTTTTTGTTGCAGTAACCTTATCTTGCAAGCCACTAAGGAATGAATTATTGTCAATGAATTATTGACAATAGAATTGAGAATAATTTTGATAGGTGCTGCAGCTTTAAACTGTCATCAAGAAATATGCCATTAACTAACTAGTATACGGTTTCGGTAAACTTAAATTTATGGCTTGTTTTTGAGAAAGCCATTTTTCCATCCCTTATATTAACTTTACTGTCTTGTCTCTCTGTCGTGGACCCGCGAAGAAACTTTAGACAATAACCTATTTTCCGTGATCCTATCGAGATGAAATTTTTCACATAGACTTTTCATATCAATCGAATGCACTGAATAAAATTAATGATTTATTTTATTATCTCTATATAGCATCTAAATGTTGGTGCTAGTCTGTCGCACGGTGCGTATTAAATTGAACATAATTTTATATATTTTCCTTATCTCTAATTGTTAATGCTAGTCTGTCGTATGGTGCGTATGATATTGAACATAATCAATACTTTAAGTTATGTCTTATCTATAAGAGATTTATAGTATTAAAAAACTTTGTGAATTCAAAAAAAGAACACGATTTTTGTGGCTGCTTTTTAAAGCAATATTATGTCACGTGACATCTGCATCTAACTAATGAAATTCATTTTATTCTGGCTCCCTAATTATTTTCATGGCCAAGATTAGAGGAACTAATGTGCATTCATTTTCATTATTTAGGCTCAATATTTAATTTGACTAAAATAGCGACGTTTGGTGTTATCAACATTACAATTTTTCATTCAAGAACTGAAATTTAAAACTCAGGATAACAAACAAAACAAATAGAAAGTTTGTTTGTAAAAACTTTATTTTGATGACTGCTTTAATATAATGCACATAGTTTTGTTCCTTGACATTTTCTCTGTACAAATACAAACAGGAACAGTTTTTGGTCTTGTCATATTTATAAAGTGTGATGTCATAGAAGATTTATAAAGTATGATAACATAAACGGTCATGTCATAAGTAGGGATGTCTATGTTGTTGAAGAAAGCTGCCCGGATATTCATCCAAATTTTGAACGGTTACCCGGGTTACCCGTTCGGAACGTCTCAAATTTTCGCCGTCATCCCTGCTATTAGCATTATACTTCTTTGCTTATTATGAAAATGCAAACTTAGATGTAGTTTATCAGAGATTTTTTTTTCAAAAAAAAAAAGATGACATGGGTGGGAGGTGGAGGAACTAAACAAAGTCTTTCAAAGATAAAGGGCGGTAATCGTAGGATGACATGGGTGGGAGGTGGAGGAACTAAACAAAGTCTTTCAAAGATAAAGGGCGGTAATCGTAGGATAACACTGGTTTATTTCTGTTGTTATTATGTAATTAACCAAAGTTTTCGAGACTTGCCCCAAATTAGTGATTTTTTAAATTAAAGTATGGTTTGGTCCAGCGCACTACCACTAGACCACCGCCCCCCCCCCCCCCCGGGAGGATAAGATAACCAACATGGACTTCTCTCAATGTTGTCGGTGTATTTCAAAGCCAAATAAACGGCCATCTTAAATGTCGGAGTTGTGGTCCATTTTCCTTATTTTAACAATTCAAAGAACCAAAACCTTTTTGTGTTAGATGATTTTTGTTTGGTGTTACAAGAAAAAAGAGATATCAAAACACACTGAAGTTGGTCAGGACAGTGTTATATTTCCGGTTAAAGTTATTTCTTTTGGAGCATTTCATGTTAAACTTATTTCCCAACTTATTTTTCAAATGAAAAGTTGTAATTTGTTCAATAGTGAACTCAGGAGAGCCACAGTTTGACCACCGTTGGTATGGACATTACAGCAGCATTTTGATGGGTAACCGGGCACAATTTTACTACCCGGGTAGTTGCTCGGCAACGGGTATCTGTTGACAGGCTAACTCATCAGAGAGAGAAAATAATCAAGAGTGACGTCATGTTAGATTGATGCTATTGGATCATCTCTAAGACGGGGACCGTCCCAAAATGACGTCAAGCGTTTTTGTCAGATTGTTAACACCCCCTCCCCACCCCAATAACGTTGATCCGCCCTTCCTTAAAAGACGTATTTTATATTTGAGAATTAGCATGTCGCAAATAACTTTTTGTTTTTGTTATTTAAATGTGTGTTTTGTGTAGTCTGCACTCTAAAATCGTCACACTGTGTAAAGCCATTTTAAAAGTCATTAAATAAATTGCGAGCAATCAAATATTTAAGTGAAACTTTTATTTAAATTTTCATGTTTTATATGTGACTTCATATTTATAAAACACCCCCTACCCCCGGTCAAACATCACAAATGCTCCTGAAGTCATTCATGGACAGCCCCACATGAAATAGACAACCCAACATGACATAGACAGCCCCACATGAAATAGACAACCCAACATGACATAGACAGCCCCACATGACATAGACATTATAAGCAAAATTATTCATTTTCTCTTGAATGATTTTTGTTTTATAATTGCAACCCCAAAAAAATAAATAAATAATAAATTAACCAAATAAATAAATAAATAATTTTTTTAAATGTCCATCTTGAGTTTGCAATTAATTTTACTTTCTCTTCATTATTTATTTGAAAGGATTCAAACACTAAACGTCTGTTTGTGCTGTCATTGCTTGTGACCATTATATGATAGCAATCAACACACACTGAGTTTGGTGGGTGAAAGTGAAGCAAAGAAATATGACAAGTTCACATCCTTACATGTCACAGTTACAAGGATAAGTTATTTTAAGACAAAATTGTGTTTTTGGAACAGCCGACAATAAATTTATGTCAAAATGTGTGAGGATGACTCAAACATAGAATGACGTGTTTAAACCACATGTAAGCACTACATTAACTTAAAAAATAATACACAAATAACCAGGTGAATTGTCTCAAGTTATATACACAGAAGGCAAATGTCAACAGAAAAGGAATTGAACCTCTCAAAAAGTCAAAGTCAATGATATACAAGAACATACACAAATATACCCATTGACATACAGGTACATACACAAATGTACCCCATATGACATACAGTTACATACACAAATATACCCCATATGACATACAGGTACATACACAAATAACCCCATTTGACATACATGTACATACACAAATATACCCCATATGACATACAGGTACATACACAAAGAAAACAAAATTAAGATATAGATTAACATCAATCAAAGATCATATTTCTGTCAATGGTACCATTAGCTCATACAATCTATTGTCACTGTCAGTCAGTCTTTGAACTTGTTATAATGGTATACAATAAGAAATCCCTATAGTATAATGGTATACAATAAGAAATCCCTATAGTATAATGGTATACAAGAAGATATCCCTATAGTATAATGGTATACAAGAAGATATCCCTATAGTATAATGGTATAGAAGAAGATATCCCTATAGTATAATGGTATAGAAGAAGATATCCCTATAGTATAATGGTATACAAGAAGATATCCCTATAGTATGAGTATAATGGTATACAAGAAGACATCCCTATAGTATAATGGTATACAAGAAGATATCCCTATAGTATAATGGTATAGAAGAAGATATCCCTATAGTATAATGGTATAAAAGAAGATATCCCTATAGTATAATGGTATACAAGAAGATATCCCTATAGTATGAGTATAATGGTATACAAGAAGATATCCCTATATTATAATGGTATACAAGAAGATATCCTTATAGTATAATGGTATACAAGAAGATATCCTTATAGTATAATGGTATAAAAGAAGATATCCCTATAGTATAATGGTATAAAAGAAGATATCCCTATAGTACAACAGCTATCAGCATAATGCAACCATTTATTATCAAGTAAACACAATATTGCAATATTCCCATGTAGGTTAGCAAAAAAAAATGCTTTTGATTTATTTTCTATTGGTAAGGTTATCCACAAAAAAAAATTAATTTTAATTTCCTTACAATGTCTTGTGTTGTAGAAGTAGAATGACTTGGATATTATGTTATTGAAATATAAATAAAAAGGCAAACAATTAGTATGTAATATTTTAACATCAGCTGCTCCTTAAAACCTTGCAATGAATGATAGAATGTGCTAAATCTGAAGCCAGTCATTTACTAAATGGCATGTACATTTAAACACAAATGGCACCATAAGACTATGAATGAAAAAAATCCACTGAAATAGTTTATGATCGCCCTTGTCAGTCCACGCAAAATCAGATATAATTGCTGCAAAAACTTGACAACTTTAAGATCCTGGTGAAAACACAAATTTAGTTTTTATAATGATTGGGACTTTTGTTGAAGTTGCTAATGGCAGCATCAGATGGTTAACTTCCACACCTTCAAAGTGGCTAATGGCAACATCAGATGGTTAACTTGTGTTGAAGTGGCTAATGGCAGCATCAGATGGTTAACTTCCACATCTTTGAAGTGGCTAATGGTAGCATCAGATGGTTAACTTCCAAACCTTTAAAGTTTGTTTTCACAAAATCTTCATTTTGAGATGTGCTTTGATCTGAGACTAAATCAGGGAATTTTTAAGACTGTCAACAATCAAAATCTGAGAAATCTGTTATCATAACATTTCACAAGAATTATTAATGAATATTTTGCCTTTGGGTGGATGCTTAACGCTTTCCCTTTAATTAAAAAAATTCCTATCATCTTCAGAATTTAAAGGACATTTATCATCCTTCTCTAGCTCCTTACATGCATTTAAATTGAAGGATGACTTTGCAGTTTGATTCAAACTTGTACTTTCATCAATTTCATCATTCTTCCATTCCTCTAATAAATATTTGGTTTTCTCTTTCGAAGCTGCAAGTGAGTTATTAAAAATCAGCTTCAGTAAAATTTTTAATTGTTTCATCTGGCTTTAATTCCACTAGTCTATTTTCATCCCTTTCAAGCTTCTCAGTTTGCTTCCTTTCATCAGTTCTAAAGTTTAATAGGTTGTATTAATCTCTTGTTAGATCTGATTGGTTGCATTCATCACTTGTTAGATCTGATTGGTTAAATTCTTCTGTTTTTAAATCTTATTGGTCAAGTTCTTCTGCTCTAACATCTGATTGGTTGCTTTCATCTGATTGAATTGATTGTTTGTGTTCATCTGTTCTAACATCTGATTGGTTGATTTCATCTGTCCTAACATCTGATTGGTTGATTTCATCTGTCCTAACATCTGATTGGTTGTGTTTATCTGTTCTAACATCTGATTGGTTGTGTATATCTGTTCTAACATCTGATTGGTTGTGTTCATCGGTTCTAACATAAGATTGGCTGTGCTCATCGGTTCTAACATTTGATTGGTTGAGTTCATCTGTGCTAACATCTGATTGGATGTGTTTAACATCTGCTTGGATGTGTTCATCTGTTCTAACATTTGATTGGTTGCTTCCCTCTTGACTAGAATCTGAGCTGAAGACAAGATTCTCATTCTGTACAACATCAGACAGTTCAGAAGATAACGAAAGGTAAGAGGTACCTGGCACAGCAGACGTCTGGTACCTGTGATCATCCAAACTAACTGGACTGTGGGGCTGACCAATCATCTTGAAGACTTCATCTTCTGTCACTTGACCCCCAGTGCTGTCCTGCTTTATGTAAATGTCCAGCTTATAGTTAGGAACTGCTTGTACTTTCCTGGGCTTGACCTCCGACCTCTTGGATCTGGATTCAGTGGAGGAGTCTGATTCAGACTGTCTCTCTCTCTTCTCATACCTCTGAAGTTTGTTGGCCAGCACCTGGGCAGCCAGCTTCTGATGGGCCAAAGCCTCGTTCTTCTCATTCAGCTGGTCAACAGACAAGGAGAAAAATCAACAATGTTAATTCTGATGGATTTAAAAAGTGAAGAAGTAAAAGTGGCTTACCACCACCATGATAAAAAAAAATTAAATAAAAACATTCTGACAACAAAATCAGTAATCATTAAATCCTTTATATAAACTTGGGGCATCTGCTTGCTTGCCAAATAAAATTTGGATCAATTTTTAACCCACTTCCTGGTAAGCTGGCGAGATGAAATTTTGCAGGCAGACTCAAGCCGATGATAAAAATGAGGCATCAAAATTTCAGATAGATTGAATGTAACGTAATTAAATTAATGAATTTTTAGATTATCTCTATTTATTTCTATGCAGCATGTTAATTTTTGTGCTAGAGTGTCGTGGTGCGTATTATATTGAACGACCTTTTTTTTAATATATACTTTCCTGTTGCATGGTACATATTATATTGATAATACTTTTTTAAAATATATTATTATATTTAAAATATTATTTTTGAATTATTTTTAATATTACATTAGTCAACGGAACTGTATAATTGGGGTGGCTGAATATGGTTTTTTACTATTTTCCCAGAATCCAGATATCTCCATGTTTAAGTGTAAGAGCTAAGGGGGTGTACTTTACTACTTATATTTAGTAATTAATACTAAACATTAAAATATTTATTATCCAACGTATTGAAAGTATCCGCTATCTACAATCACAGTTTGTGACACTGTCAATGTCAACGATGAACATTTTACAATGAATTGAATGAACTTGAACAGAGGTTAAAGGAACTGGTAGTGTGTACCAAACCAACAGTGTTGTACTGAGTGTGTAGTGTGTACCAAACGAGCAGTGTTGTACTGAGTGTGTAGTGTGTACCAAACCAACAGTGTTGTACTGAGTGTGTAGTGTGAACCAGGTGAACAGTGTTGTACTGAGTGTGTAGTGTGTAACAGACGAACAGTGTTGTACTGAGTGTGTAGTGTGTAACAGACGAACAGTGTTGTACTGAGTGTGTAGTGTGTAACAGGCGAACAGTGTTGTACTGAGTGTGAAGTGTGTAACAGGTGAACAGTGTTGTACTGAGTGTGTAGTGTGTACCAAGTGAACAGTGTTGTACTGAGTGTGTAGTGTGTACCAAACCAACAGTGTTGTACTGAGTGTGTAGTGTGGTGACAGGAAGTCATGATCTAGAGACATAATAAAAACTGTTCTTTTACTCAGATGCTATAAGTTTGATATGCTGTTAGTTAACTTGTTTGCTTATGTAGTAAAGTGATAACTGTACATTTTTAACTTAAATTATTCTTGTAATGAATAGATTTTTAAAAATATTTTTTTTTTAAATTGATCCCTTACAGACCATGAAGGTCCATGGGAGCAAGTGAAGTAGCGTTCACAAGTTTCATTGACCACTAACGAGCATGGGATTGTGTGGTAAGACAATGCCCCCGGGAGCCTTTCCAGTACCATGGCTCAAACTCGAGAATCGAGTTCTTGCAGCGGTTTGGTAGTCCAGCGCACTACTACTTAGTCCTCGGCGCCCCCTATTGAATAGATTTTTTTACCATATTTTGCGTGGATTTGTATGATTTCTTGATCAAGGCTTGTTAATTTAACAATCCAGCCTCCCCCTAGTTTTTATGTCAAATGTCTTGATGATAAAGTTCAATTGGAAACCCATGGCTGTAAAAACTGACATGTTTACAAGAATTTAATTGTACAACAAATGCATTCTAAATAAAAATACAAAGGTAGTTTTATATACTGTGACATATATGTTCTATCAGCTCCTCTACCCAACATAATCAGGATCTTACAGTTCCTTCATATAATGTGAGCATTTAATCTCACAGTTCTATACCATAACATGGACTTGTAAAAGCATAGTTCCTCCACATGAAGGTAATATCTTATGTTGCCTTTATTAAGATATTTAGTAGGAATAAAGATATGAATGTTGTAATCCTATATAAACTTTTGTTGTTGAAGGTTTCTCGTGGCTCTAAGACTCCACACCTTCCCCTCAGTCTCTCTCTCTCTCTCTCTTACAATCTCAGTGAGCAGTGTCTCCACACCTTTCCCTCAGTCTCTCTCTCTCTCTCTTACCATCTCAGTGAGCAGTGTCTCCACACCTTTCCTTCAGTCTCTCTCTCTCTCTCTTACCATCTCAGTGAGCAGTGTCTCCACACCTTTCCCTCAGTCTCTCTCTCTCTCTCTTACCATCTCAGTGAGCAGGGTCTCCACACCTTCCCCTCAGTCTCTCTATCTCTCTTACCATCTCAGTGAGCAGCGTCACCAGCTCCTGGAGACTCATGGACGTCAGCATGTGACCTTTCTCAGCCTCCACTGCTGTTTCTATTGGCTGAGGTGGGGAGTACTCGTCTAAAGAAGACATACAAGTCACATGATTTTATTTGGACAGAGCTACATAAACAAATCCTGTACTGTAAGTCTCCCAGAGCTACAGAATCAAATCCTGTACTGTGAGTCTCCCAGAGCTACAGAATCAAATCCTTTACTGTGAGTCTCCCAGAGCTACAGAATCAAATCCTGTACTGTAAGTCTCCCAGAGCTACAGAATCAAATCCTGTACTGTGAGTCTCCCAGAGCTACAGAATCAAATCCTGTACTGTAAGTCTCCCAGAAACTTTAAATAACATGAACATTTTATACTAGTGCAGTTGAAAAGTGATTGTCAAATTATTGCTCTGTTTGGTAATATATTTTTAAAAATAACTTATCTCATTAGATGAATTAACTTATAACAATTATTTTCCTAATTAAATTAAATGATAAACAATTTTAAAAAATGGCCAGGAAAACTAACTTATCATGCCTTGTTGAACCTAACCTTTGACCTCATACTTGGTTATTGTAAAAGTGACAATTTATCTGATAGTTTAAAGTGTAAAGGTCAACCAAGTCCAGTCTGACTGGAAGTAGGACAGAGACCAGAGAAGATCACATGGAGGTACTCACCATCATTGTTGATAGTGTAAAGGTCAACTAGGTCCAGTCTGACTGGACGTATGGAGGTACTCACC